>JAJIZL010034731.1:79855-98061 GCA_023969395.1 Amblyomma maculatum | reverse complement strand
GTATATATATATATATATGTAGCCCCAAAATCTTCACATTATATATCCGAATATGTATCTATGGAATTTTCCGTGTCATCAAATCTCAGACCCTCATTATTAAGTTGATTTGCCTAGATGATAACTACACTCAATGCAAGACAGAAAAAATATTCTTAAGCTCATTGAAATGCCGTTTCTTAGGGACCTGCAACTCTCCTGCCCTCGCAAGTTTAAGCGTCACCTGCTTGTCCAATTTATGTTGTGTAGCAAAGTGACAAACTTCATTAGAAAACGCTGGTGGTACATCAAATATAGTTTTTTTGGTGGAGAATTCTCCACTTTCTACACGTGCTACCTACACCTTAACTGTCAACCCAAGAGCAGATGCAGATCAGCTTTCTAAGGATTACGAAGCGTCGTGCACGCAGAACGTAAATTAAGCATCGTCTAACTTAATGCTATGCCGCGTATCATATCCAGTTTTTCTTCACAAACTGCAAGTCGCGACATTTTTTGCTGTTCAGGAAAAAACTCTAGATAACAATATTGAAATTGCAATTTTGGAAAACTTGTATATTCTCGAGTGGTCATGCGAAAACATGACATTAACAAGGGCTGGCTCTTCCTCTTCGTCGCGAAATGTGCCGAATAAATCCTTCTTATCAACCCAATTCTCTGTTTGGTTGGGCATATAATGTCAGTGAATAGAAACAAGGGTTGAAAATAACCTCAGTTATTTCAATGTTCATCATCATCATCAGCCTGACTATACCCACTGCAAGGCGAAGGCCTCTCCCATATTTCTCCACTTAATCCGGTTCTGTGCTAGCTGCATCCACTTGACCCCTGCTAACTTCCTGATCTCATCCGCCCACCTGACTTTCTGCCGCCCCCTGCTACGCTTTCCTTCCCTTGGAATCCAATTTGTTACCCTCAGCTACCATCGGTTATCCTCTCTTCGCACTACATGTCCTGCCCATGTCCATTTTGCTTCTTAATTTTCACTGGAATGTCGGTAACTTTAGTTATTTCTCTGATCCACTGTGCACGCTTCCTATTTCTTAATGTTACCCCTACCATTTTTTGTTCCATAGCCCTCTGGGTTGTCCTCAACTTAAGTAGAACTCTCTTGGTTAGCCTCCACGTTTCAGCCCCATAAGTGAGTACAGGTAAGATGAAACTGTTGTATACTTTCCTCTTGAGCGATACCGGTAATCTGCTGGTCATAATCTGCGAGTGCTTGCCAAATGCGCTCCATCCCAATCTTAATCTTCTTGTTATTTCCTTTTCATGGTCCGGATCTGCGGTTACTACCTGTCCTAAGTAGACATATTCGCCTACTACTTCCAGTGCTTCGCTAGCTATCGTAAACTGATGTTCCTTTCCGAGGCTGTTGAACATTACCTTAGTCTTCTGCATACTGATTTTCAAGCCTACCTTTCTACTTTTCCTGTCTAGGTCTCCTATCATTATTTGCAGTTCATCCCCCGAGTTGCTTAGCAAGTCAATGTTCAGCGCAACACTGATATAAATGGTGCCCCGTAGACCAGGACTAATTGCCGAAATTTTTTGACATAATTATATCATCATCATCATCATCATCATCATCATCATCATCCCCAGCCACACTATACCTACTGAAGGGCGAAGGCCTTTCCCATATTCTTCCAATAAATCCGACCCTGTGCTAGCTTCTTAACCTCATCCTCCCACCTAACCTTGTGCCGCTACCCGCTACGCTTTCCTTCGCTTGGAATTCAATTTGTTACCATTAGCGATCATCGGTTAGGCTCTCTACGAAATACATGCTCGGCCCACGCCCATTTCTTCTTCATTTCCACTAGAATTTTATTAGGTTGAGTTATTTTTCTGGTCAACAATGCACGCACCTATTAACGTTACATTTGCCGTTTTACGTTCGATAGAGCTCTGCGTTCTGCTCAAATTAAGCAGAACCCTTTTTGTTAGCCTCCTAAAGCACCGTTGGTGAGTACAGGTAAGATGCAACTGTCTTATACTTTCCTCATGAGCAATAGTGGTAAGTTGCTGGTCATAATCCGCGAAAACTTGCCAAATGCGCTCCCTCCCAATCTACTAGTTATTTTCCTCTCATTTTCTGCATCTCCGGCTTATCTCTCTTAAGTAGACATATTCACCAACACTTCCAGAGTTTCGCTACCAGTGCGGCGCCAATATAGCAGATGAAACTGTTCCTCTTATTTTTATTCGCAATCTCATTGGCTTGACGGCTTTTCTTCCTACTTGCAAAAGCATTCTATCGTTCTGGATACTGTTGGATTAGCTTAAAATCGATGCTGCACGATGCACGAAATACGGTCTTTATTGAGTAAATAAATAGGATGCCGTTAAAAGCTTTCATAAACACGTATATTCAAGCAAAAACAATATTTAGCACATGGGCTATTTTGCTTCAGATTGATTTTTGTTTTCACGTCGGGTCATGTTCAGCTATCTAATAAACTGGCGACCAATGTGTCGCTGAAAGGAACTAGGCTTCATTATTGTTATTGGAGCAACTTTGTCACAGATAAAAGGTCATAAAGAGGATGACAACCGATGTACAGCAGGAACAGCTGGCAGCATAACCTCTCGAGAAACTGGCTTCCTGGATGGATCAGTGGAATAAATAAGTAGAGAAAGCTGAAACTGATCAATTTGCTTTGATAACACTACAGTGAATCCCAAGAATCCAGGTAGCATTCTTTCTGCATTAAAGTTCCGTAGTCGCAGTCGAGAAAACGCAACACCGGATTGAGACAAATACACCGCAATGTATGTGTGGTTTGAAGGCAAATAGACGCCAACAACGCTTAATTTGGAGAATCCTGCAAATCTTGCTTTTCTCACGAATCTTTCAGAATGTTCTGAAGCAAATTTGTTGAACATTTGTTCGTTAATGAAAAACAGCCCTTTCTGTAGTTTTAGTTTGCACTAAACTCATGCCATCACAAATGTTGCGTATAAGCTGGTAAACAGTGTACACAATGGTTGCCTCAGAACACAAGGCTCAACGAAAAAGGCCTACGCATGAGTATGGTTAAGCGGTGTAAATCATAAAATGTTTCCTTATTTAAGCATTGCTTTTGAAGGATGCTGAACACGTTTCCAATGTTAGCTCATACTTTCTTTTTACTTCCAGCGTAACGTCCAGCAGGTACCGTGCTTTCAATAAATACAATTTGTTTGTTGTTAAATAATATTTTAAAGGAAAGCCTCAAGATTTTTGTAAGTAATTGTGTTTGTTACAAGTCTGCACGTTCAGCAAAAACAAGGCGATTTTTTCTCATGTATACACTCAATCTTGATCCATATAAATTTCCAGTTTGTGGGCAGTGTTCCAGATAAAATAAGCTATATATGTGGAAGAACATTCCCGTTAAATTGTAAAGTTTTTATGTGGGATATACATTTACCTGAAACAGCATTCCACAAAACCTGGACAGTGTTGTTTCAACCTATCTGATGTTTTCACTCCTCTACATTGCTGGCTGGCAGAGGTGCCCAACTTTCTTTGTGGTTGCGCAATTAGATGGCTTCACTGCTCAAAGTTGCTGCCCAGCAGGAGTGCCCAACCTTGGTAGTTGATTTTGCTTGATAGCTGCTCGACATCACTGCGTAACAGGGAAGCGAAACGAGCTTGACAGTTGAGTCCAATCACACTGCCTTTTATGGCTGTGCTGAGAAAGAGATACTAATTCGGTCTCAGACAGCAATTACTTGCATTACAAGAGCTCTTGCACATGTTAGACAAACGTTTCCATCATCGAAATTGCTTAGATACTGAGAGGTATAGTCTTTAGTGCTTACGTGCTGCATTTGCTATGAATTGTCCCAGCTTAGCTACTGCTGAAGCACTCACAATCACGGCAAACAAACGTGCAGGGGCTTCGGGAAAAGCAGAGTTAAATAATTAGAATTGTGTTCTTTCGGTAGAGCGATCAGAAAAACATGGTGCACAGTATCAAAGAAAAGTGAACAATGGGTCAAAGTGAGATTCAGTTTGCAAGCCAACGTTTCGACATGCCTTCTTTTCAGCTGCGTATGACAGCCATCACTTGCAGGGCTTAAGTAGGTTTTGCCTCTAAAAGAAAGAATGGGGATGTATTTCTCTCTACTGAGAACCCATGGTACCATAAATTGGAAAACAAAATAAAGAGCCAACAGCACGAGAAAACGTGCAAGGCTAAGCACACTGATGTACAGGCGACCAAGAGGCTTACATAACGGCAAACCTAGAACAAATATAAATTCTCGCAAAACTACGCATAGAGCAAGGATCTGAAAAGTATTTTCTTCAGTTTCTTGTGTGTACTTTACAAACCATCCCTCAACGTTTGGCAGAATTTAAACACAGGATATAAATTTTACTTTTAACTGTTTTACACACTCCGAAAACATTGCACATTTCCCCGCTGCTGTTGCGTTTTTATTTTACTTTTCTTGTTCTCAAATTGTTCAACTTGCAAAAGATCAACTAATAGTTTTTGGAAACTAGTTTTTGAGAACGTCTGTGTTGAACCTTTCATGTTTTTTATAGCTTCGAATTCTATCTTGAAAGACCAAAGCGCACAACTATTAGTGGCCAAAAAGCTATATATAGTGAGGCACTCGAGTTCGAAATGATGAAAGCCGCACAAATGGTGCCCTTTATTAAAAACTATGCGAACACAAACATTTTCATCATATGACTACAAATGCTTCATATTTAAATTATAGCAAATAGGAGTAAACAGTTTAACGAATGCAATCATAATGTTCGTAATCTCCATGAATTGCAAACATGAAGACGTAGAACCAGGAATAAACTTTTGAATGGGATTTGCACTGTTATGTGTTCATATTTTATTGACTAAATATTTTTATCATTAGAATACATTACTCATCTTTTGCTGAGCAATAAAACAATACTTATGGTTTGTTTCGTGATTGCAAGAAATGAGATCTGATATTATTGAAAAGGCACAAGGCAAGCTGGAATAGTGGCATAACTTTGACTGAATGTACCACAGAAGGTATAACATGAGGAAACATAACAGTTAGGGAAACAATACAGATAATATGTAGTGGCTGGCTTACTGGTTGATGAAACAGGAGTGTACTTTACAATAGTAGCATGGACAAAAGAAAAGATTTAAAGACAGTACCTGCGTGTGCGTCCCCATTTATTGTTCCTCTCACTACAGCACTGTATAGTTCTGAACCAGCGAGCAGCATGAATTTATAAACTACCTCTGTTGGAAACCACTTGAGTAAGAATACAAACGTCTGTGTGGTAGAGAAGTTAGTCACAAGTCATATTACAAGTATTAATCTATTATTTGAGCATTTTGAGATTCCTCATCACGTACGCGATTTATTCACACAAGTCATAGAGGCACTGAAGTTTGCCACATTGCACAACAAAACCTGGTCTTGCAAACTAATCTGTAAACCATCTTTTTATGACAAAAGAAAACGTCCACTGCAGAGACTGTTCACATAAGTTTGTTTTAGTGTCCATTTTGTGGCTCAAAAAGCAATCTGTATCTTACAAACAGCATATCCATCTGTAGATCTTGAATAAATAAAACATTTGCCTTAGCAACGCAGCTTCGTGGCTTAATTTCACGATAATACCTCAGTAGCACTTGAAGGGTTTGTAATCGGCGCGCACTTTGCACATGGAACAGTTCTATATTCTCCAAAACAGATTTCGGTTTTAAAATCATGAGACATTCCTCAACTGGCTGACTTTCACAGAGTACGGTTTGAAACAAAATTGAGTTATTGCAGGCCGAGGACAAAGAGTGTTGTAAAACACAAGAATAAAGCTTGTTCAATGCTAGTTCCTGCTGGTAAGCGAGAAGTAAATTGCCAGAAATAGCTGGGAGTTCTTCCTCGGTTACAGAAGTACATGACCCAGGTGAAGTTCCATCACATGCCTTTGGACCCTCAGCGAAAAAATGTGCTTATTGGAGTTATAATGATACAAATAAGCTCATGAATCGCCAGCAATATTTGTGACAAATAAGTGCTGCTTCATATTTTATACAAGTCAGTATATTTGTTGATCCGGTCTCTCGTCCATGAAGCATATATGTTCATTTTTATGTACTGAACTTCACTACAGCAACTTTTGTTTCCATTTACTAAATTTAAGCAACAGGAATCAATTAAATACTAGCGGCAGAAGGCTGGTGTTTATGTATTTCATGATTTAGTAAGGCTCTGGGTCAGCCACTTTGAAGGGCACGCAATGAAGTTATTATTATTGAAATTTTCCTTTGTATGCATCGATTTGCATGTTTTGTATTTTAAAGTCGTATTTGCAACAACTTTTGCAACAAGATGGAAGTCTTAAGCTGTAGCATTTGCTTCCCTTTGATAAAGCTTGGCTTCTATTATAACAACTCCAGTGTCAAAACAAAGTTGTGCCTCAAAAACAAGCTGAAATCGTACAATATTCATTGACAGCAATGAACCAATCTTTGAAACTTTGGTTCTGTACTTAAAATTGTTATGCATTATTCTCAGCAAGAGCACACATCCTCCTGCTGCAATCTATCAAGTTATTTAGCAAACAAATTTTTATAATATTTTGTCTTTCTTACCCCGTGTAAACACAGGTAATATCTTATATTGCAAGATATAATTGCCAAAGCACATTTCACTGTTCTCCATCATTCTCCATAGTGTTATTTTCTATTCATTTCCTGGAGCATAAGACTACATTGACTGCATCCTTTGGCACGGTTCACTCATTTAAAATCACCTACATCTGTTTCCTGCCAATAGTCCTCAGCAGTGAACATAGTTATTATATTCGCTGTGTCTCGCAAAAAAGCCTAGAAGCAATTAGTAAGGGTCCTTCATTTATGACTGAAATGCGCTGTTCATGTGTTCCACCATTTTTGATATCATTAACTTTAATATAGCTTTTCATAATTAGGCAGTTCCTTGTGAAAGCTCTCAATAGATTTTTAACATTTTTCTCTATGGTTACAATGTGCGGCCACTCGCAGAAGAGGTGAATGTGTTCCCGTTTGGCCTATAGAAGTTGACTATGATATCCTGCTCGGGAGTTTCGTTTTTCAGTGCTAGATATGTATATCTACCCAATTTTGTTAGGAAGTATTGCAATTTATTTTTAAAAACAAACAACAACAAACAGTAGAAGAATAAGCAATTCATTTCCTAATGAACTTAACAACATAGGAAATAGCATCTGCCAGTTAGCACTGTTAACGTGGTGCCAATTGGTGTTATACCTACACACTCCTCCCAAGCGACCTTCTATATAGCTTTTTAGAGGTATTAGTGTGAAACTAAAACAAATTGAATTCATTTGGTTGGTTGGTTTGTGGGGTTTAACGTCCCAAAGCAACTCAGGCTATGAGAGACGCCGTAGTGGAGGACTCCGGAAATTTCGACCACCTGGGGTTCTTTAACGTGCACTGACATCGCACAGCACACGGGCGCCTTGCTTTTCGCCCCCACCGAAAAGCGGCCGCCGAGGCCGGGATTCGATCCCGCGTCCTTGGGAACAGTAGTCAAGCGCCGTAACCACTGCGCCACCCCGGCGGGGTCTGAATTCATTTAAGGACATCAAACTATACACTAAATAGTCTTAAAATATGCCATCTTTGTATCGGTACTAGAAGTTCAGACATGAAAGAAGCATAAAGAGAAGATTTCATTACTTGGCATTTTTGGGAAAGAGGTGCAAGAAGCACTTGGGAAAAAGGTGCCCTAGTGGAGGGCTCCAGAATAGTTTCAACCAGCTGGGTATCTTTAATGTGAACTCAAATCTCAAAGCACAAAGGCACTTGTCTCTTTTGCCTCCACCGAAGAGCAGCCAATACGGCCGGGACTGAGCTTCTTCAAGCATGTTGTGAATAAGAGCAAGCAGGTGACATACATGAGAGAGAATGGCAATAACCAGAAGAAAAATTGCGGTAATGAATAAAACTAAGCCTGGACATGAGGCTCCCGCCCTAAAGAGAACCATTCACTTGACTGCCAAATTTTCATACCAACTTGAGAAATGTTTATTTCATAATGCGGAATTCGAATTTATAAAGTGTTAGATGCTGGCAAAACTATTTCAGTAAAAATGAGCTATCATAATTTGTCGCTTTGCAAAATTTCAACAATTACTTATGCAATACAGTTATCGGCACACTCTTTACCCGATAGGTATTTTATATTTAGTATGAGTTTCTTGCATAATTTGTCCAGCACTAATATCATCAAAAGCTTGACAGTTTCCAGCTGCAAACTGATACATAAAAACGTGGACACAGGCGACATCGCTTAACACATATTGATGATGGTTTTGTTTCTATCTTTAATGCTGATTTTTTTGTGCACCGATACTTGGTACGCCGACCATCAGCAAGCACTGGCTTTCCATTCTGAACAATTTCAGATTATGAACAACATTTCGTATTTAAATAATTTCAATCAGTTCATTGATTACACACTACACTTCCTAATTAGGATCATCACACATTCGCTTTTTATTGTGAGCATTCTGAAACCTCCGACCACTATTTTCAAGTTTTCATTTCTTCAACTATAAAAATTAATTCATTCATTAACACTCTAAATTTCCTTCTCTAGCATCCTTCATTCTGAGCATTTTGACAACTCTGAATAACCCTTTTTTGCAATTTTTCATATATTTAGAATCGATTATTGATCAATCAGGCATTGTATATATTTTTATTGCCACCCTGGAGGATCGGCTTTTTATTTTGGGCACATTTTAACACCCCTTTTCAATTTGGTAACCTTTTCATTTCAATATATATTCAATTAATCTTAATGATTCTTTAAATCATCATCGCCTATCACGCAGAAATGAACCATTACTCATTACAACCAGTAATTACTGCGATGCAATTTATTTACGAGGCCGCGATTATTTCCGACAAGAATTGCGGATAACTACATCGCCTTTTCGGCCGAACAAGTTGTATAAGCTGTCGCTTAAAAATTACTTCCCTCGACTGTTAAATTTCCGTGAGCTAAAGGCTAGTGTCCTCATAAAATACATCTTCCCAAAGGCAATGTTGTCCAGGTCACCAGTTTCACGGTCCGTTTGAAGCCACTGCATTGACATTCAGTGCTGCAGCTTCTTCGCTGACCACTTATATCTTTCGCCACAGTTGGACAAGCCATTCCTTAAGAATGATGTTAGATGACGAACTGTGACGAGATATAAAACACAGCTGTGAAAAATATACACAACCGCATGAGAAAAAATAATATCCCTTATCGACTAATATCAGGAGATACCAAGGAGATATATCACTTGCTGAGATGGCGAGTTGTACTTGAGTGCTACATAACCACTTCCAAAATAGATTGGTATTCCAACAGGGTACAAGTTTAATTCTGCAGACCCAATAGTAAATTAATCAGAGTGAAATGGGCCCAATAGTACAGATAATATAGTACAAGTAATATTCTTCACAATTTGGTGACTTAGGCTGTGAGGGATGCTATTGTGGACATCTCCGGAAATTTGAATCATGAGAGTTATTTAACTGGCTTCGCACAGCAAACGGAAGCCACAATTTTTGCCTCCATCGAAAAGCGGTCGCAGCGGCCAGAATACAGTCTGAGTACCTGCGTCCAGCAGCATCTAGAAGTTTGCTTACAACAGAAACTGCGCCTCCTGGTTTATAACAACGAGCACAAAAAGGCCTTCATGCAATCCACAGCGTGTGCGTGATGGTTTGCGTCATCTGTACATGAGAAAATTCGAACTGAAAGAGAGAACAACGAGCTTAGTTGTCAGTATTTTACGCACCCAAAGCATGACAGCATTCTCACTGAATGCATATGTGACGTAGTATATACCAACGTGTTATTGTCATTGCAGCCACTCTAGTGGGTCAAACAGGTACCTCCGAATTCACCTGTGCACCTGCGCTTAAACATTACAAAACGCGTCAATAAGGTATTTTGTCTGCGCACTGGCCTTCAGTTTGGATTGCCGCGAGTCCGATCACTGCAGTCTGCGATCTATCCATACATTCGGCCACGTGGAAACAGGTGGTGACTCGGCCTAGCGCTTACATCTTCAGGAAATGACCAAACGGAAAACTTATCCCGAGCCTCAAATTAAATGGTGTGTTTCAAGTACCTTTCACCAAGCGCAGTTCAGTTCAGTTTTCAGTTTAGTCGTTCAGTCGTGTCCGACTCTTCGTGACCCTAAGGACCATGTCACGCCACGCATCTCACCTAAAAAAGGAAACAAAAACCAAACAAGTACCGGTCATCTCAGACATTTCCTTGCACATTAAAAACCCGGTGGAAACTAGCGGCAATAAGGCTCCAACCAAACACCTACCAATTGCTAGGCCAGTGCTCTAACTTATCTATCATTTCAATATTTGCACGATGGTAAGTCACATTCATTTTCGCTGTTCTATGTAACACCGGTTTTGCAAGACAGGGCCGTTTTTTCTTATTCTTTTCATAACTGATAATGAATGTATGCTACGGAGGGCACTATAGATATTTTCTTTATTATTAGGGATAAATTATTTCCTACGCGGCCTAACACGGCATTATTGTGTAATAATTCGAACCTTGCATACACAATTAAGATAAAATTGCATTGCTTGTACAGATTTGTCCTAAAGAACTTCTAGTTTGAGGGGAATATGGGCGAAAAGACGGAGATAGGGGTAAACATAATGCACTATGCAAATAAATCTTCATTTTTTATCAATAAACACGCACAGTGGGCAAGCACTAAAACCTTTTTGGTCAGTTGAGTATGTTTGCAGCCACCACAATTGTTGTTTTCCTTTTCTATTCAGAATGTCTCGAGTATTTGAAATTAATGTGTGAGGTCGTGCCGAATTCTCCTCCTGCATTGCTTTTTAAAAACAATTCCACACCTTGGCGGAAAAATATTCATATTAAATTGTTTTTTTTTCTTTTGTTTTTGACTCTATTCGCAGGGCCTTAAATATTTCGCTGCAAGTGAAAGACACTCCTTTTAGCCCTACTCTACTTGTGGGTTTATTAGGTAATTTTTGTTTTTCACTAGCGAGTTAAGATGCGGGATTTAAGCTGCTTCTTATATGTCATTTGTTTTAAGAACAGAAAATTACCAATTCTACGTCTCTTGCAAAAATCTGTTATCTTGGGGTGTGGCATTTAGTTTTCAGCACCTCCTGAGAAGATAAATACTAATCCGCAGCGCTCATATCCAATTCATGGTCTTTGTGTAAACGTTCCAAGCTTCGGCAAATCCTTCTGGTGCGATACATTTAAGTTAACAGCAGTAAAATTCGTTTTTCTACAAAAATTAGCGCAGGGGGTTTTGGCGCACACGATTTGAGTAAATACGTAGGCTCCAACTTGGGTAGCTCTTTGAGTAACACAGAGTGTGACCAGAATCGAATCTTGCAGGAACGGTGACACGTTATTATGGCTTGCTTAACACGAGATAGTTAAATAAATGAATTTATTGAAAGAAAAGGCAGAGAGGTTGGCAAGAATAATTCAAATCTGGCCCGCTGTTCTGCACTGGGGAAGGGGCGAAGAAAGAAGATCATGATGAGTGGCGATGTGGGACAAGGCATATAAAATATATATACAGGCACAGTAGCTTACTTTGCACGCGCGAATCAAGTCCGCTGGCGCACAAAAAACGGCAAAGAGCACGCACTGCCTGGATATCCTTCCCCTTGTCCTGCCAAGCGCCCAATAGCAGTTCCTCCGACAGAGGCATCTTGTCGCTTTAAACAGCGCGTTGTACAATTAGAGGCGCGCTGTAGATTGCTTCTTCAAGCTAAACCGCGGAATCCTCGAAGTTCAAATTTTCCACAGAAATGGCATTTGTCGTTAGTATATTTAAGTATCAAATATACTAGGGGTACTTGCATGATTCAATCAAAAGAAGTCGGATGTTCTTACTATAAGTACTCACTACTATGTTCTTACTACGAAGTAAAAGAAACCATCGCCCCAACGGTAACACCAGAGGCGACATCTTGTGCTGTTTCCCCCAACTCTGTCACACCAAAACATCTAGGCTTTAGGTCATCCTCATGAATACAAATTTATGAATGAATGATTAAATGAAGAGGGTACGGAAAGTTGTTGCGCAAGTTGGCGCCACCGGACTTATCGCTAGGGCAATGGTTTCTTTTGCTTCGCCGCCGCAGCATATATATACAGTAAGAACATCCGACTTCGTTTGATTCAATAAGGCAAGTACCACGAACAAATTTGGCGTTCAAAAGTACTAACGGCAAAATACGATTTCTGTGCGAAATTTTAACTGCGAGGATTCCGCGGTTTACTTGGGAGAAGCATTCTACAGCGCGCCTCTAATTGTGCAACACGCTTTATGCATGTCAGGTGGTCTTTCAAACAATGGTACCCTATTGTTTGAGTGAGTACGAGCAATATAGCAAAACAAATTTGATATTATACATAAAAAGTAGCTAAGGTGCACGTGTGTACACAACAAGGATCTATAAAGTGGCCCGCAGCAGCAAGTCAACAACACTGTCTCATCGTAACGTATAAGTGTGCAGCGTAAGCATCCCTCTCTTTCTGAGTCCCGGATAATGTGTACAGGTCCGTTTGGCTCGACATAAAGTCGTTTTTCGTAAACGTACACATTACTCAGGTATTTAACTGCGGAGACCTCAATCGTCGCACTTTGTACACTCACCTTAAATTCAATGCTAGCCTAAATTTTGTCGCGTAAATAGTAGCCATTGCCGATATATTTTTGCTTTGTCCTAGAATATGGAATAACATTCATACGCTGTGACTGAAAGTAACTGACTCGAAAGTCAAAACAGTGTTAGGAAATATGTGGTGCTTATATTAGACCTTACTTTTCTGACCAATCAATGCTTTCATACAAAACTTCTAATTCCTCGTTATTGCGAGAAAATTATGGTCATCTTTCATTGAGTGTGTTTTCAGCGTGTTATAAAAATGCTCACAGCTTATTTTGCTTTTTAGTGAGCTCCAACGGTAAGCTCCCAACTATGGGGCCAAATGATTTGGTCGCATTTGCGGAATATCAGCTTCCTGTTCACTACGCTGACGGAAGATGTCTCATTCTGGGCAATCCAGGACAGCGAGGTAAGACTGATGTTACAAAGACATGTTTGTTAATCTAACACATGCGGTGTTATGTGCGTCAAGAAGGAGTCAACAGACTTTGAGAAAATTGAAAATATTTTCTCACTTCATACATAGGGATACATTTTGCTCACCAAGACCTCTGAGTTGCCCTACAAAAATAGCTCTGCTTTCTTCTCCCGAAAACATTACTCCTTCTTGTAATCATTATTTCGCATTAGTTCATGTTAAAAGATCACATACATAACATATCTATCAACATAGCTTTTTTGTGTGGCAGGCAACTCATCTTTGCAAAGAAATATGCACTCTAAACTGTTCTTAGGAATTCGAAATACTTTTTAATGCGTTCTTAAATGGAGTGTACCGAGTTTATAGCGCGCATCTTCTGCTCCTCCTGTTTTCGTAGCTATTATAAAGGTACCCAGCCATTGCTTCAAAAAGCGCTAGTAAAGCTGTATGTGTATACATGACGTTGCACTGATCAACAGAAGCTACATGCATCGCCCTGCATACAAGGGGAAACAAAACATGTAGTTAAATAGCAACACATGCTTTCCCCGTATATAGTATGCGTGGTTCTTGAACTAGCGGAAAATTCGCTAACATATGTTCACGCGCTTTTTTAGACATACTGCAATCTGTAGCTATTCCTGCAGTAGGATGCTGTAAAAACTCCCCCCAAAAAAGCCATCGAGAATATGGCATATACAAGCCAATGAGAGAAAGAATTAGTAATATGATTCAAGGCAACAGATGTCTACGGCAGTGTCATGGCATGTAAGAGGGGGAGGGCTGCAAGTTTAGGTGTGTTTGCAACCTAAATACGTTAATCTCTTTATCATATTGTGTCTAGAGTTTCCATTCTTTATAACTTGAATATATTGCAAATTGATGCGCGGCATTGGAATTTCTTGCGATTTAAAACTGTATCATTTCAGCAGGAATAAAAAGCTATGTGCTTACTGCAATGTGTCCTTGAAAACGTCGGCTCTATTTGATAATGAATTTTTTTTATCTCAAGAAAAAGAAAGTTTGGTTGAAAACGCTGTAGAGTCTCTGTCACAACCTCCGCCTTTACGGTTAATAGAGGCGCGGGATCACCTTCACGGTCACCCGTCGTCCATCTATCAGGTTTGAGAACGCAGTTTGAAGTTAGGCCGGTCAACACGTGAAGTCCTTGTGTCGGTGTGTGATTGAGGAATAAGTTAAAAGAGTCAGTATTTTACAAACAAATAAATATTTATAAATATTCCAAACTACACTGCATAATACTTGAGTACGATACAATAACACCACGACACGTTAGTGATAAAAGACGACTTGGGAAATGGCAAGAGGAAAACGCAACAATGAACAAAACACTGTGATAAAAAGAAGACAATAAAGATAACAAATCAAGTATTCCAGACATAATATGCATGGGCAAGGGTTACATAGAAAACACCGCCTTAAGTACTAAGCCAAGTGCGGATTTAAACAAAAACGAAAACAATATTCAGTTGACCAACAGTCTGTGGCAAAAAGGAACTTTCACGGCTTTCTTGTTAGTTGAGGCGTCGAAGGCTGAGTTGATCGGTAGCGGCGGCCGTACAGATGACGAGAACGATGCGTTGATCGCGGGCTCGGTGAAACACAAGACGTTGAGCGGCCGCGAGGGAGGTTCGGAAGACTGAATCTTCCCAGAGCGCACTGCCACGGGCGTGTTGCGGTATGCGTTTTTATAATTTCGGCTGGCGGCGCAGCGCCCGCGTCAAGGGCGTGTAGTCGCTGCCCCAACCGTTATGTCGAAGCCTGCTCAGAGGAGCGCGGAGATCCCGTGAGTTCCGCTCTATATGTGAGGCAGGAGATCCCGCAACTTCCGCTATATAGGTGAGGCAGCTTTTGACATTCTCACGTCGCAATGCAACTCAAGCTGTGGAGGATGCCAAAGTAGAGGGCTAAGGAAGTTACAATCACCTGGGGATCCTAAGCTCATTTATATCGCATAGCGCACCAAGGCCTTATTTTCAGCTTCCGTAGGAAAGGTGCCACCACGGCTGGGATCGAAACCGTATCATTGAGATCGGGCTGCAGTGAGTACCCTTAACACTATGCCACTGCGGCAACAAAATGCGCCCACAAATATTCAAATATCGCTTCGTGCGCCTACTCGAGGAATGCAGATTATTGCTATTTTGCCCATAATTGTACAGCGTATAATATGCAGCGTCCATCTCCGGACTGCGCCATCTCACACCACTGCGTAAGGTTTGGTCATTTACATCAGCTTCCTTGTTTTATTCCATTCTACGCCTTTGCGCTAACCTCCTTCTCAGATGTGGCGCTGAAAAACGTCTGTACAGCCAGGCAGCAAAACAATTTGCTGACAATTAGTTACCTCCTGATGCGAAACTTGAGCCCTGCTCATCAGCTGTTTCACCTTTTCGATATATTGAAAACGAGTAAGTTATCGGGAGGTTGCAGGAGGCAGCGCGTGGGCCCATAGGAACGTTGCCCGGCGAAGAGATAGCACCGACTGGCTGATGCCACTGACGCCGATAGCGAGTCAAGACAACGTGACTCTGCCTTTCGGCTTGGGATGCATGCATCGTGATCCGCTGATAGCGAACTGGTGCTTCGGTAACTGGAGAACACGATCACCACCACGGAGGAAGAGGAGGGCTGAAACGGGGGCTGAGAGGGAGGCGAAGCTGGTTACGAGGCACAACGCCGACGGTGACAACGAAGCGACACCCAGGAACTGGCGCCAAAGAGCTACGCTCTAAAAATGAAAACGGACTCCAATGTCTCACACTTGCTATGAAAAAATTACAAGCATTACATTTGCAATTTTTTATTTTATGTGACATGCTGTCTAGTTTATTGATGCACACACAAAGGACTGTACCCATTCTTGCACCTACATTCGTAAAAATTACAGCAAAGTATTATAGAAAAAGCCTTTATAGCATCATCGTTGGAGACAGAAGGTTGTCGACAGACTGTCACCACAAGGTTGTCAACAGAGGTGTCACGTTTTCGAGAGCAAGAGTTAAAAAAAGGGTCTCTTAGATGTCTCTTAAGACGAGAATGGCGAAAGCCTACCCTTCCAATCCTATAATTTGCCTCCCATCGTTAGCCTCTTGTCGGCATTTGTTGCAGTGCTACATATAATTGTAATTGGTTTACAGGAAAGGGAAGGCGCAGTATCTATCACACATTCTCAGGCAAGTGTGAGTTTGGACGGTTCACCATCGCTCCTGTCGCGTGGCGTTCTCTGGCGCGCGTTCAAGCGTGGCATTGCAGATGGTAGGGACGCATCTCGCCTCGGCCAATCAGACGCCGCAAAAGCGCCCTCTTTTTTTTTCTTTCTTCTTCATGTTCACTTCTGTCCGCACAATAGTGGTGGTAAAAACTTGATTTAGTGAAGGCCAAAAAATAAATAAATATTTGCCCCGCCGGGGTGGTGCAGTGGTAAGACGCCCGACTACTGTGCCGGAGTTCCCGGGTTCGAACCCGACCTCGGCGGCTGCGTTTCGATGGAGGCGAAACGAAGAGGCGTCGTGTGCTGTGCGATGTCAGCGCACGTTAAAGATCCCCAGGTGGTCGAAATTACTCCGTAGCCCTCCACTACGGCTCCTCTTTCTCTCTTTCCACTTTCATTCCCACCTTCCTCCCTTCCCTTACGGCGCGGTTCGGGTGTCCACAGAGCAAGTGTGACAGTTACTGCGCCTTTCCCTTCCTTGAACCAATTTAACTTATTTAACTTTTTTAAAAAATAAATAAAATTATGTTGCCGCAGTTCTGTGGCTTTTCCAAATTTTTTGCGTGCCTAAAGTACCGTGAAGGCTATTGCAGAGGTTTCGCCAGTAAGAGTTTTCCAGATTGGCTGCATACTCTATGGCCTCAGTGGTAATATGTGCGATTCGGAGGCGGAGTTTTCTGTTGTGTCGTTGTCTTTTCCATCTCTTAACGAGGCTTCGCCGTGCTTCCAAGAGATGCAGAAGATGGGGATCGATTTGAGGTGCTTGCGGAGCGATTTTGATGTGTTTAGTGGTGCTTATTTACCCACGCGTCCAGTGGGAGATTGCTGTCCTCGGAAGTGACTACCGCTAATTGCTCACGAAATTCTCTCCAATTAGTGAGATGCTGGCTTGAATGTGAACTGTTTTGCGTCATATTGCTCTTGAGTTTGGATAATATAATGGTCGCTGCCCAGTGTGTCTGGTAGTACGTTGTAGAAAATGGGACAGCGAATGTTGGTCAGTGTAATGTCTGGGGTGGTGTCTCTGGTGGTGCTAGTGCCGATTCGGGTAGGGGCGTTGGGGTCCGTGATGAGGGCGAGAGAGTGTTGCATAAACGCTTTGTACAGACGTGTGCCCTTGGGAGTGTTTTTAATGTATCGCCAGGCTGTGAGTCCGGCGTTGAAATCACCTACTATCAGTGTATGCGAACCAGATATGCGTTTGATGTCGGCCAGAAATGTGAGGAAGCCGGGGTGGGTCGTAAACGTTCATTATGAAAAGGATGGGGGCATCTGGTGTAGGCGGCAGCATTTCAGTGAGCGTATGCTCAATTACTTGGTTGCTGAGTGTATGGTGAGTTGCTGAGTGTATCTGGTGTAGGCGGCAGCATTTCAGTGAGGGTATGCTCAATTACTTGGTTGCTGAGCATATGGTCGTGATGTTAGCAAGATAGTGAGAGACCGGAAAGCGTGGCGGGAAATGGTCCATAGGGTCGCGAAGAGTCGGACACGACTGAACGACTGAACTGAACTGAGTGTATGGTCTATGGCCGTGAGAGTGTTTTTGATGAGAATCGCAGTGCGTGCAGAAAGGGAGGTCGTATTGCATCCGGTCAAAGTGGGCGAGCAGCCCGTTTCCTGAATGGCCATGACATCCGGAGTAGTTGCGTGGTTCTGAATGTAGAGTTGTAGGGATGCCCTTTTCCGTCTGAAGCTACGGCAGTTCCATTGCCAGACTGTGATGCCCGAGGCTGCAGACCGACGCATCTTCTTATTGTGTGCCATTTTCGCTGTGCGTGTGTTCCGTGCACGGCCCGTACTTAGTTCGCGCGCGGATCTTGTCCGAGAGTTCATTGAAAATAGAGCACGA
>JAJIZL010034731.1:22433-79455 GCA_023969395.1 Amblyomma maculatum | reverse complement strand
AATATAGTTGTGTTCGGATCGGAAAGCTAATGAAGGTCACATGGCCATGTTTTGTCTTCTCTGAAATTGAAATATTTGGTGGAAAAATGTCTCAATTAACACACAGAAATGAGCCCTAGTTTTGCAAGATACGGTGTAGGTTTCTCAGAAAAGAATTTTATAACAATTGAGGTGGGAAAACGCCGTTTTTGCCATTTCAGATATTGTCATGTATTATTTCTTGCTCACTAAATCTACGCAACCCTTAGTTTTATAAACTCTATTAGAAACCCGTTTTGTTGTTGCAGATTATTTTGTATAAAAAATTGGAAATATTGCTTCAGGAGTAGCGCGTTGCAAAAACGTTAATTTACGTATATTAACATGATGGCTTATTTTGGTCGCATTCAATCTTTTTATCTTTATTATGCGGGTTACGTTCCTAATTGCACACATTTGGAGCTCTAGATGGTTATTTATGTGTGTTCTCCATAACGCATGACTGAGTCAAATGATCTTCAAATTGGCTAAAACACATGTCGACGATCGGTTCGGCGTGGCCATGATGGACTGATGATGGCAGTCGTGGCGCATCTGCCCTACCGTATTTTAGGTTAGAATAGTGACTCTGGGACGTTGATAAAATTATCGAGTCGGTGCGGTCTTTGTAGTTAGTCTGTAATTGGTTTCTGTTGCGTCATGCAAGTACATCCTCAGCACGCCAATACAATGACGTCCGGGCGGAACATATCAAAAACGATGCACAGCAAATATAACCTAGTTTTTCCGCTTGTGGTACCCAAACTTTTACTGAAATAATACTTTCCAATCTAATTGTCATAACGAGAGCAATCGATCCAGTTCAGATGTCTTCGCAGTGGCGTTGCGGTGAACTGCCGCACCGCAGCAGGATGTAATAAAGCATTGCAAAAACCGAGGCCCACCTTAAGCTCAAGACTCCAGTCCTGTGATGTTTGTTGGCAGTGGTTTTGTGAAGGCTTCGGAGTGCGTAGTGTGTCAATGGACGAATCGGCCCCAAGCTCTCAAGTCCGGAGATGTACTTCTGTTTCAGTCGCTTTTATCGCGTAAAAATGTTTGGAGCATACCAATGGCATCCATGTAGCAAGCCTCGGTTGTGGGAAGCCCTGCGGTGGCTGAAGCCACATAACCTATCAGGGAAAGCCGGAAGTAATGAAGCTTCCCCGTGGCTCTGAGACCATTGTTGTCATGAATGCCCTGGTCAATATGCTTCTGCCGTAGATTTATCATCGTATCTTTGAAAGGTACGGCGGTGAGCGCCGGAAATGTGACTCATGATCTTTCTGGAGAAGAGGCAGCCGCTCGAACAGAAATTTTGTAAGTAAAAGTAATCATGGACGAAATGCATTTGCAACTAGTCATGAGTGTGGCCGGAGAATGGACCCAGCAGTCTTCACAGTCGATGACCATCGCATCGAAAAGACGCCATCCTGGCGGCTCATGGAGATGTGACGATAGCCGTATCGTAGTAAGGTTTCAGGCGGTTACTGTGTACTGTTTCACGATTTCGGCGACGGTGGTCAGTGGAGGGCGTAAGGGGTTCGATGAGGTAGCTGACGGGGGATGTTTGCTTTACAATACGGTAGGGGCCCTGCATGATACTTGCTCAGAAGTTTGGATGAAATTCCGGGACTGGAGGAAGGCACCCATAGCCAGACTAAAGAGTCTGTACGATAAGTAGGAAGAAGTGCATATTGATCTCGGATGGTTTTCTGCTGTTGCTGGGCGTGAGAAGTGAAGGACTGGGCAAGCTGGCGGCATTCTTCGGCATAAGTTGCAGCTAATGAAACAGTCGTGAATTCGGAAGAATCCGGTCGGTAAGGGAGAATGGTGTCCATGGTACAAGAGGGCTCACGACCGTACAGGAGGAAGTATGGCGAGAATCCGGTGGTTGCTTGTGTGGCAGAGTTATAAGCGAATGTGACGAATGGAAGATTGCGGTCCCAGTTGGAGTGGTCGGAAGCGACATACATTGCTAGCGTGTCGCCCATGATGCGGTTAAAACGCTCAACCATTCCATTTGTTTGCAGACGGTACGCGGAGGTGGCACGGTGAACGATTTTGCATTCTCTAAGAACAGCTTCGACAACTTCAGAAAGAAAAGCGGGACCTCTGTCACTCAGCAATTCTTTGGGAGCCCCGTGGCGAAAAATTATGTGATGGAGGATGAAGGAGGCAATGTCTTGGGCTGTAGCAGATGTCAAAGACGCCGTTTCGGCGTAGCGTGTGAGATGATCGATTGCAACTATGATCCAGCGATTGCCTGTTGATTTGCTAGGAAGCGGGCCGTATAGGTCTATTCCAACGCGCTCAAAGGGCTGAGCTGGGCAGGTCAACGGCGGCAGAGGAACGGCGGGTTGGCGAGGTGGCTGTTCTCGGCGCTGACACTCTTGGCAGGACTGGACGAACCGACGAACATAACGGTACATCCAACGCCAGTAGTACCGCTGTCGCAGGCGAGTGAAGGTTTTCAATAAGCCGGCGTGGGCACACTGGGGATCATCGTGGTAATGGGAGCAAATCACAGAGCGTAGGTGGGTCAGAATTACAAATAGCCACTTTCTACCATCCAGAAGGTAATTCCTACGGTAGAGGAGCTCGTCTCTGATGGCGAAATGGTGAGACTGGCGACGGAGAGCGCGGCAAGGAGGTCGTGAAGCGCGGCCAGATAAAAACTCCAGGAGTGAAGCGATCCATGCGTCTTTGCGTTGCTCGGAAGTAATATTGGTGGGCACGTCGGTGGGATGTAGAACGGATATAGCAGGAGTGGCTTCAGACGGCAAGGGAGAACGTGAGAGAGCATCAGCATCGCCATGTTTACGACCAGAGCGATAGATGACGTTAATTTCGTATTCTTGGAGCCTCAGAGCCCAACGGGCCAGTCGACCAGAAGGATCTTTCAAAGAAGACAGCTAGCAGAGGGAGTGATGATCGGTGACGACATCAAAAGAACGGCCATACAAGTAGGGGCGAAATTTTGCTATTGCCCAAAGAATAGCGAGACACTCGTTCTGGGTGACGGAATAGTTTGCTTCAGCTTTTGTTAGGGTCCGACTTGCATAAGCGACAACGTACTCTTCAAAGCCAGACTTCCGCTGAGCGAGTACTGCGCCGAGGCCGACGCCGCTGGCATCAGTGCGGATTTTGGTGGGAGAAGGAAGGGTTGAAATGACGCAGGATTGGCGGAGTCGTCAGAAGGTGGCGGAGTGTCGCGAAGGCATCATCACAGTGCGGAGACCAGGCTGAAAGATCGTGGCTGGACAGAAGCTTGGTGAGAGGGTCGATGATTGTGGCAAAATTGCGAACGAAGCGGCGGAAGTACGAGCAGAGGCCAACGAAGCTGCGGAGTTCTTTCACATTAGTTGGCTTGGGAAATTCTGCCACAGCGCGCCATTTTGCCGGATCGGGAAGAACGCCATCCTTGGAGACGACATGTTCGAGAATGGTTAGCTGCCGTGCTACGAAACGGCACTTCTTTAAATTTAATTGGAGGCCAGCGTCGGTCAGGCATCGCAGAACTGTGTCAAGGCGCTGGAGGTGAAATGGAAAATCTAGGGAAAAGATGACAACGTCGTCAAGGTAACAAAGGCAAGTGTGCCATTTAAGCCCTCTAAGTAGGTTGTCCATCATGCGTTCGACTGTGGCAGGGGCATTGCACAGTCCGAATGGCTAGACATTAAACTCATAGAGCCCATCGGGTGTGACGAAAGCGGTTTTTGGGCGATCGGCCTCGGCCATCGGCACCTGCCAGTACCCGGAACGCAGGTCTATTGAAGAAAAGAACTCAGCTCCCTGCAGGCAGTCAAGGGCGTCGTCGATAGGAGGGAGAGGATAAACGTCCTTGCGCGTGATCTTGTTCAGTCGGCGGTAATCTATACAGGATCGGATGCAACCGTCTATTTTCTTGACCAGAACGACCGGCGACGCCCAAGGGCTGTGAGACGGTTGGATCACGTTGCGCTGGAGCATGTCGGTCACCTGTTCGTCAATAATCCGGCGCTCTGCGGCTGAAACACGGTACGGACGCTGGCGCAAAGGGGAATGGGTGCCGGTATCAATACGGTGAGTAACGGTAGTTGTGCGCCCCAACGAATGTTCCTGGGAGTCGAACGAAGCCGCGAAACGTTGTAGGATGGCGGCAAGCTGGGCTCGTTGTAAGGGCGTCAGGCATGCGTCGATAGACCGGTGGAAATCTTCGAGGGATAATGGAGTGGCGACAGGAATAGACGTTATGGTGCTGATGTGAAGGCCGGTGGTGGTATCGCCGAAGGGACAGGTGGGCGTGGAATCGAGCAAAGCAGCACTACCCAGTGACTGGCCACGAAGTAAAGTGGTAGGGCAGGGGCACGGGTTACAAACAAAAATAGCACTTGAGTTGCGAAAAATTGTCAGCACAGCATGGGGCACCAACACGGATTTTTGGTCAGCGCATCGTAACGAAGGTGTGTAGATAACAGTGGCGTCGGAAAGAGCAGCACAATAAAGAGGCACAAGCGCTGAGGAGAAAGGCGGAACGTCGGTGTCCTCTGCGACGTGCACGGTAGCGGCAGCAGCGGCGGGTGCGTCGAAAAAAGTGTCACTGAGGGGTAATAACTCAAGTTGAGCACGGGCGCAGTCTATTATGGCCTTATGATTGGAGAGGAAGTCCCAACCAAGGATGACATCGTGTGATGAGCGGGCGAGGACGAGGAATTCTATTGTGTATTGAACGTCGTCGATGACAAGGCGGGCGGTGCAGGCGGCTAATGGTCGAATGTCTTGAGCGCTGGCGGTGCGAAGAGAAACTGCAAGAAGCGGCGTCATTACCTTTTTGAGTTTGCGACAGAGGGCGTAATTAAGAACTGGGACGGCTGCGCCAGTGTGTACAAGTGCTTCGACAGGAACTCCCTCGATGAATATGGTAATAATGTTGGCTGGTACGTGAATAGGTCTTGAGTTGGTCCCTGATGGCGCAGTTCTTGCCTCCGGAACTGCGGCCTATAGTTTTCCGTGTGAACGGTTGATTGGCGGCGGAGCATTGGAGAACGAGAACGACGTCCAGGAGAAGGCGAGCGGTGGGAGCGGCGGTCGTAACTTGAAGAGGACTGCGGAGGAGGCTCAGGGAACACGGGCGAGGGGGACGGGGTAGATTGTACTTCGGCTCAACTGTATAGTTGTAGGTACGAGGGCCACGATTGCGGCACAAACGAGCCACATGGCCGGCGACTCCACAGGCGTAGCAAATAGGTCGGTTGTCTTGTGTGCGCCAGGGGTTGGAAGGGTGTGGCTGTAGTCGACGGCGGAGAACCGGACGATAAGGGGGGATTGTAGGTTGCTGAGTTTGCTGACGTCCCTTAGTCTCGTATAGGAGGGGAGGCCGGCTGTACACAGGGGCGACAGGGGGTGGTGGCCGCACCAAAACATCAGCGTACGTTAGAGAAGCCGCCACCAACGGCTGCTGAGGAGGTGAAGGCAGAACCTCAGCGACCTGCTCTTGTATGTACTCTTCTGCAGAGGTCGCTTTTTGGGCGACGTACTCTTCAAAATTCTTCATTGATCTAGAGATCGTTGTTTTGGGCCTTCAAGCGCTTGGAGAGCCAGTTCAATTGGTCAGAAGTTGTGATGTCAGAAGATAAAATACCATTTGCCTTCTTCAGACGCCGGGAGATCTGCGCCCGTGGAGCCGTGCACTTCGATTTTAATCTAACAGTGAACCGCTCTCGAAGTTCTCACCAGGTCTCTGAATTACCACAGGTCTGAAATATTGCCATGTTTCGTAACCACTGCCTCGCCGGGTGGTGCAGTGGTAAGACGCCCGACTACTGTGCCGGAGTTCCCGGGTTCGAACCCGACCACGGCGGCTGCGTTTCGATGGAGGCGAAACGAAGTGGCGTCCGTGTGCTGTGTGATGTCAGCGCACGTTAAAGATCCCCAGGTGGTCTAAATTACTCCGTAGCTCTCCACTATGGCTCCCCTTTCTCTCTTTTCACTTTCACTCCCACCTTCCTTCCCTCCATTACGGCGTGGTTCAGGTGTCTACGGAGAAAGTGTGACAGATACACTACCTTTTCCTTCCCGTGAAGCAATTATTATTTCGTAACCAAAATATTTAAGATGGGGCACGAGTGGGCACCCAAAGCCTGATGTCTGGGACAGTGGACAGATAGGGAATTTGTATGACTGAAAAGCACTTGGCTAAAATAGCGACCCACGGGATCGCGCGTCCTCAGGCCGCTTCCCCACTGGAGGTCTTTCTTCCTGTTCGCTGGCGTGCCAAGAGCGAAGGCACGAAATAGTTAATGCATACTTTGGTTTTTAATACACATTCTCTATAATGCTAAAAGCACAGTGTGTTTGATACACACAAATTGCCGACTTTTTGGCTTCTGCGAGACCATTTGTTCAGTAAAAGTACCTAAATAAATAGCTACTTAATTCGGCTCCATATTTGCCGTTTTTGTTTATTTAGGCGCTTTTGGCCAATGGGAAGCTGGTTTGCAACGACAAGAGAGTACCGTAATAGATTCCGAAACCAGTAAATACGAATTTTATAAAGCACTGCAACACAAGTACATTGAGGGCTTTCGTCCTAGAACAGTAAAGCAGGGCGCACTGCGCGGGTATAAAGCTCGGCGCCAGCACTAATTCCGCTAATATGGTACCACCTTGCCTTTGGCAGGCTCATTCATTCTTTGTACTCTGTTTTGTTGTTTCAAGCAATGTATTATACTCCTGCTCAACTACAGAGATTAACTATTCATTTGATAAGATCTTCATTTTTGTTGCACTAAGCAGAGAAGCAGAAGAATTAATTCATTGTGGCACTGCACAGTATATTCATGAAGGCGCTTGAGTTTTTGGCTCTGAACAGAAAAACAAGCCAGATCTATGCGTATGTAGGGCGTTACAAAATGAATATTTCTTTATTTCAGAACTAATATGGCATTGTCGTCTGAACGGTTTTGATCCCTTTTGTCCCACTATCTACCCAATAAAGTTAGTTCAAATTGTGTGAAACCGTTTTTCTGTGTCAAATAAGTGTCGAAATTGGTTATGCCTGCTATGGGACAAATTTATTTCTGAAAATAATATTTTTTTTTTAATTTGGAACATCCCATTTTCCGGCATATTTAAATTGTTCCCAGAAACACACGACAATTATTGCTTAGAGTCTCATGTCCAGGTGCTGGTATTTAGATGGTTACACCAATCTTTATTTTTATTTTGGAGAGTAATATTGCTATTTAGTCGCTAATTAGAAATAATATCCGGGCACCGAACAATTGTGAATTATTCATTTTTTTTTCCTGAAGGTCGTTCATCGGGTTGCTCTTTGTGGACAACCGAGAAGCCCCCCAAAGGCCCGCCATTGTGCTGCCGATTCCTCTTCTTCCTGATGTGCGGCGCTTCCAAAGCTATTCATCATGTTGACAACACCTGCCCTGCTCAAGGCACACCATAAATTACTCCAATAGAATATATGCTTTATTTCAATAAAAGCGTTACGACGTGAATTTTGTTGCGACTTCCCCGAAATGATCACGTTTGGTCATGTGTCCAACAGACGGGCGCAACCAAAAGGTCGCGCTGGACATTCGTCGAAGACTCCACTAAATCATTCAATCGGTAGTAGCGACGGGCGGTGGGTGGTAAATTATTTACTCTCGTCAAAGTCAGCAACAGAAACGTTCTGAATATTTAGCCTACGCTAGCCCCTCAGAAAAGAGAAAATACTTCCTAACCGACCTGAATTGCCTCTGTAAAAGATCATTGGAACTTTACTTGTGTTATTTGAATTTGCTGCAGTAATAGATGGCGATGCGCTTTGTGAAGCCAATGGCCGACTGCACTTCCTGCGAAACTAAAGGCGTAGCATAGCGGGAGCAGTAACTTGCACAACCGTACGCTTAATACGTACATTTCCAATGAATGCAATGGCTTAGCCACATATAGAGAGACACTGTTTTAACTTATACGCTCAATCTTTACCTTTGTTTTTATCATAAATCAGTGCTGAGCGTGATTTTCGTACACACGTCTTTTGAATATTCTAGATGAATTATGATATATTGAATGGGCAACGGTTGTTCCTGACGGGCCATAATATCAGAAAATAAAAGTAGAATAGCTCAACACTCTGCGCATGACTACTGTGGTGAGGGTAGAAATGATATACACAAGAAGCTGTTTTCAGTGCAACCTTTATCACAATGCTTGCGAATTCACCAACACTACAGCCTGTTGCCGGCCTAGTTGTTTTAACATCTTTTAAAACTTGGAAAAAGACCCTGGCGCAAGATAATAACGCGCAGAAAAGAGAGACGCCTGTCCCTTGTCCCCTCGACTCTCTCTTTTGTATGCGTTAATAACTTTTTGCACCAACACAAAGTCACCTACTATCCAAACCTGCAAGAGAACATTGGTTGAAAGGCCACGCAGTTGCCTATCGTGAACAAAAATTTCGAGCCTCATTAAAATTGAACGAAAATGCCTGATACGTGCCACTGCCTTTTTGACCAGACCTTGCAACAAAGACACTAGAATAAGCAGGAGTGGCGAATAATTGCAAGATGAATAGAGAGTGTTTCTTAATGCAAAAAGTGACCACCCGTAGACTGGATTCGTATCTCCTTGTGCTTAGTATCGTGTTTTAGGCAAGACAACTGATGCAGCATAGCTCAGACAGGAACGGCTTTATTCTGTCATAACGGAAGCGAAAGAAATGCGCTGCGGTGGCTGGCGCAGCGCGCTTTAATAAGCCACCTTATCACAGTGGCAAGAGTGAGCGGAGAGAGCGTGGCTGAGGCGAGGTAGTTCCGCAGCTTTGATAACACTTCGCGATACCACACTTAGTCTCTGAGTAAGACATACACGATAGACCACACCAACACAAGCTTTATATCTTTGCATAGCTCGTTTCCCATATAATAGGCAAAGAAATGTTGCATCTGTGGACAGCTCTATAAGAGCAAAATCCTCCTTTACGTTTTATATATCGTAATTTAGTTCATTCTGATTAAATGTGACCTACATACAACAGGATCCTAACGAGATTGGCGGTAGAGAAAAACAGTCAGACGTTCCACCAGTAACGAAGGACGAGGTCAAGAAAGGAGTAGGAACTATGAAAAGGGGGAACTCAGCTGGAGAGGATCAGATAACTACAGATTTGGTGAAGGACGGTGGGGATATCGTGCTAGAAAAACTGGCCACCCTGTATACGCAGTGCCTGGTGTCATCGATGGTACTGGAACCATGGAAGAATGCCAACATTATCCTCGTTCATAAGAAAGGGGTCTCTAAGGACCTTCAAATTACAGCCAATCAGCGTACTGTCTGTTACGTAAAAGGTATTTACTAAGGTAATCGCTAATAGAATCAGGACAACCTTAAACTGCAATCAAGCAAAGGATCAAGCACGTTTTCGGAAACGGTACTCTACTATAGATCATATCCATACCATCAATCAGGTGATAGAAAAGTGCTCGGAATATAACCGGCCCTTATACATAGCATTCATTGATTACGAAAAACATTTGACTCAGTTGAAACCTCGGCGGTGATGCAGGCATTGCAAAATCAGGGGGTAGACGAGCCGTACGTGAAAGTGCTATAAGATATATATATATATAGTCGCTGCACAGGAACCATAGTTCTGCATAAAGAAAGTAACAAAATTCCCATAAAGAATGGTGTTAGGCAAGGAGACACAATCTCCCTAGTACTATTCACAGCTTGCTTAGATGAAGTATTCAGAGGCTTGGAATGGGAGCAGTTAGGGATAATGGTAGATGGAGAATACCGCAGTAATCTGCGATTTGGCTGCGTTTCGATGGAGGCGAAACGAAGAGGCGTCGTGTGCTGTGCGATGTCAGCGCACGTTAAAGATCCCCAGGTGGTCGAAATTACTCCGTAGCCCTCCACTACGGCTCCTCTTTCTCTCTTTCCACTTTCATTCCCACCCTCCTCCCTTCCCCTACGGCGCGGTTCGGGTGTCCACATAGCAAGTGTGACAGTTACTGCGCCTTTCCCTTCCTGTGAACCAATTTATTATTATTATTATGACATTGCCTTGTTAAGCAACTCCGAGAATGAACTGCAAATAATGATTGATGACCTAGACAGGAAAAGCTGAAAGGTAGGTTTGAAAATCAATATGCAGAAGACTAAGGTAATTTCCAACAGCCTCGGGAAGAAACAGCAGTTTACGTTAGGCAGCGAAGCACTAGAAGTAGTAGGTGAATATGTCTACTTAGGACAGGTAGTAACCGCAGATCCAGACCATGAAAAGGAAATAACAAAAAGAATAAGATTGGGATGGAGCGCATTTGGCAAGCACTCGCAGATTATGACCAGCAGATTACCGGTATCGCTCAAAGAGGAAAGTATACAACAGCTTCATCTTACCTGTACTCACTTATGGGGCTGAAACGTGGAGGCTAACCAAGAGAGTTCTACTTAAGTTGATGACAACCCAGAGGGCTATGGAACAAAAAATGGTAGGGGTAACATTAAGAGATAGGAAGCGTGCAGAGTGGGTCAGAGCAATAAACTAAAATTACCGACATTCCAGCGGAAATTAAGAAGAAGAAAGGGGCATGGGCAGGACATGTAGGGCGAGGAGAGGATAACCGATGGTCGCTCACGGTAATAAACTGGATTCCAATGGAAGGAAAGCGTAGCAGGGGACGGCAGAAGGTTAGGTAGGCGGATGAGGTTAAGAAGTTCGCAGGGGTCAAGTGGATGCAGCTAGCTCAGAACCAGGTTAAGGGGAAATATGGGTGAGGCCTTCGCCTTGCAGTGGGTATAGTCAGACTGATGATGATGATGATGATGACAAGCAACAACACGTCATATATTGCTGTATAGCTTTTGTCGAGTATAAATGTACTTCAGCGTTTTGTCTTAATTATTCGCTCCTAATTATATAATGTGTAATAAAACACTATTTTTGCTGCAGCAACAAGTCATATAACGTTGCATAGCTGAAATGGAGCATATTAACACTTCAGAATTTGTAAATCACAATTACTGTTTCGTTCGGTTTACGTGATTTGACGTCACAGAGCAACTCAGGCTATGAAATACACTTGAGTTTCCGAAAAATTGTAACCATCGTGGGTTGTTTAACTGTTACTTAGATGATATTTTATGTGGGAAACCATCATTATTTTATAGTTTATATTTCACATACTGGCGTTATACTTAGCTAAGGTAGTCAATGATCACCATTAATTCGGTAACTGTGAATGTACGTTAAATGTAAACTAAAATGTCTTATGATATATATTTTTGGTCTCGGCGAACTGAATCCGGAAACAAATTATGAAATTATGAAAAACCATGCAAACCTACGCTATCTTTCGTTTAACTCATTTAATCCATGATCAAACCAATGTAAATATTTTGTGCATTTATTGTGTGTCCTAGATGATGAAATACACACGCAGAATTTATTTTTAACGAAGGAAGGCTACCAAAAATATTTGTTATATGTATTCAGGGTAAGCCCATCTACTTCATCAAAACAGAAATGTAGAAAAAAATATATATATTGCTGCGCAATGGCAAATAATCCTAAAGAAAGGTTAAGGGGAGTCTGTCCGGTAGCCAATATTGGCCACATGTATTTTATGAAAACAAATGTGTAATTGTGATTTTCTCGGTGATGACATGCATGGTTGCGTCATTTTATAAGTACGAAATGTTTCGCAACATGCTCAGCGATTTTTGAAATAAAAAATTGTGCTGTTTCGGCTTCAAACTTTATTGCGTAATAGGAAGATTTAGTTTGGTTTATGCAACTGTGTTTACCGTCCAAAAGCGGGCCAGGCTATGAGAGATACCATAGTGAGGGGCTCCTGGAATATCGACCAGCTTAGGTTCTTTAACTGCACTGACATCGTAGAGCACATGACCGCCAATCTTTTCGCCTCCATCGAAAAGCGGCTGCCATGGTAGGGATTCGATTTCGCATTCTTGAACACAGCAGTGGAGCACAATAACCACTGCACCACCATGGCTGGCTATGAGAAGATTAAGAACAATGAACATGCTGTCCGTCTTTACAGCCTTCAGCAATTCATTCTAATATCTCCCACTGCAAAAAAACGTGATAATCTCTAGCTTTTTTTTTCGCAGTTATTCTTCTGTTTAACTGCTTTGTAATGGACGTGCTATAAGAATTCCTCTACACTCCATCTGTAGAAACCACAATACTCAGAGTAAGATATTCATTGCTCTATAACGTCAACTGTGTATAACCAAGACCCTAAAATTATAATTCTAGAATAGGCACGAAAGATTACAGAGCTACGCCAAGCTTGGTATTGTTTGATATCTGAATTACAAATAAGAAGTTTACTGAAACATCTTTGTTATGCAATTATTTAAATGAATGACCCAAAGAAAAGCACTTGTGGACCCCTCTTTCCTTTATAAAATTATATTCCCGCCACTTCTAAGGTGGTGGACGACGGCTGTTTTTGCGGCGCGCGTCTTTCTCTCCCTCTTCACTTTCTTCTCTACTTTCTTTCTTCTGTCCGCACGAGGCAGCGGAGGTGGCTCTGCTACTAGAGTCCCTACAAGTACTCTACTGCTACAGAGCCAGTAGCAGGCCCGTGCATTTTTTTTTCCTTCTTCATACAGCCACAACAACAACAACACAGCACACGGACGCTGCTTCGTTTAGTCTCCATCAAAACGCAGCCGCTCGCGCTCGGGATAGAACCCGGGAACTCTAGCTCAGTATTCAGGCGTCTTACCAATGTACCACTGAGGCGCGGCAGGTCAATAAATCTAAGTTTTTAGAAAAGGAAGGCAGAGTATACTTAATCTGGTGACGGACCCTTCACAAGATCTGTGGCCAGCTGTTTTGAGGAAAGGAATGCAAAGCCACACTTTATCCTATGCCTTCTTGAAGATTATTCACTAGCCCACACACTGTGTTAGTTATTAGGAACAGAAAATCGCAGTATCTGACACAATGAATTAATGTTGTTGTGTTGGGTTTTTTGGCGCATAAGCAACTAAGGTTATGATGCACCACGAGCAAGGTGAAAGTTTTGTTTTGCAAGAAATGGGAAAATGAGTGTGTTAAAAACTAATTTGTTTAAAAAGTCTCCTTTTAAAAACTTGGGTTGTGTTACATTCATTGGCGCTTAAGCTGCCAACACCATGATGTGCCTAGCACAAGGTTTCAGTTTCTCTTAGTGAAGTATGTTTCATTTTTTCCTACAGTTTGCGTAAAACATTTGCTTCCCTTATGAAACTGAAAACACGAGATAAATCAACAAGTCCATCATCATCTAAAATCAGTTTATGGCGAAAAGGAATGTATTCTTTGTAAAATTTTGCAAAATTTTTTTTTTCTTATACTTTCAAGACTTGCGCATGTGAATAAAATGTGGTTAATAGTTAGTTCCTCTCAGAATTTTTCGCATCGTGGCTTCTCTTCTTTTTTCAACAAAAAATTGTGTGTCAGGTGCGTGTGTCCAATGCGGAGACGGCATAGGATTACTTCTATAAAACGCTCCTGATGCCGGCACGACATCCATTCTCCCAAAATGGTCTTTTTTACTAAGTGTAGTTTATTTCCCACTTCACTGTCCCAGGCAGACTGCCATTTTTCTTTTAATTTGAGATGTACAAGTTTCGTACAGTCTTTGTAAGGCATGCTTATAGTCTTTATTTGCTTGTCGCGGGCTTCAGCAGCACATGTGTCTGCTCTGTCATTGCCTTTAATGCCCACGTAACTCGGGACCCAGCAGAATTTTACGTTGTATCCTCGAGCTATGGCTGTTGTTATATTGTGTATTATGTTTCCGAGTAAAGGAGCGGCTGCATTTCTCGAATTTAGAGCTGTGAGAACACTTAGAGAGTCTGTAAATATAATGCTGTTTATGACATTCTCTTTTAATATTTTCTCTACGGCAACAGAAATGGCATAGGATTCAGCAGTGAAAATAGACGCACAGTGTGGAAGTCTTATGATTTCCACAGAATCTCCTTGCACAACTGCACTTCTAGTGTATACATCAGTTTTAGATCCATCGGTATAAAAGTATGTGAAGTTTTTGTACTTTTCCTGCAAATTTAGGAATTCCTGAATAATGTGCTCTTGTGGGGTTTTAGTTTTTGGAAACTGTGTGAGAGTGAGGTCACAGATTGCAGGAAGACTGTACCATGGAGGTAGAGGGCTGTTGTTTTGTGCGACATCAGGCAGGGTGTCCGGGATCTGCAGCTCACTGCACATGCCTTCGAATCGCATGATCAGTGGCCTTGTTGCTTTGGGTTTATTTCTGAAAATTAATCGATAGGGGCACGTTGTGACAAATGGATAACAGAGGTGTTTTTTCTGTGACCTTATTCTTAGAATATAAGCACATGTGAGGGCTATTCGTCTGTCTTCCAGTGAAGGCTCATTTGTTTCTACATACAGGCTGCTTATAGGGGATGTTCTGTATGCACCGCATGCAAGGCGCAGGCCTAAGTTATGTACCGGGTCCAGTTTTTTTTAGATATGAAGGCCTAGCTGAACCGTTAACTATACTCCCATAGTCCACGCGGGAGCGTACAACAGAACGATATACATGTAAAAGACAGGCCCTGTCGGAAGCCCAATGTTTCCGCGAAAGAAGTTTCAGTATGTTGAGAGATTTTGAGGCTTTCTTTTTTAGTGTGTTTATGTGAGGTAGAAATGTGAGTTTTTTATCGAAAGTAATGCCTAGGAATTTGTGCTCTTATTTTAATGGTCTTTCTTTTAATAACCGACTACAAAAGGGCCAATTTTGACGCTATCAACCGTGCACTATTAGAATTCTACAGCTCTTTCCAGATTTTTTATCATTCTCACACGGTCAATGCCAACTGGGAATATTTTAAGGCCACTATGGTAAACCTGAAAAACATGCACATTTTGTCCTTCATTGTAAAATCCGATTCTAACAACAAATGGTTCAATAGAGAACTTAAAAGGCTTCTTAATAGGAAAAAACGACTGTATCGAACAGCTAACTTGCATAAGCATCCCGAAGAATGGGAACGGTACCATCAGTGCGCAAAAATATATAACGAAAAATTGACCTCCGCCAAGGAAATGTTTTTTTCCTCTGATTTACATTCAATCCTTTTAACAAACCCCCATAAATTTTGGCGCATTCTCTCCCCTAAAGCACGATCCAATAGAATTGAGCTTCTAGACGTTAACCGTGAACCGATAGACAGGGATAAGAGCGCGACAATCCTAAATGACTATTTCTGTTCAGTGTTCTGCCCAGCAGCTGGCAGTCCAAATCCTTTTCCAGCCATCTCAACAGTAACCATGCCCCAAATTACAGTCACTCCGGCAGGCATAGCTAATCTAATCAGTTCACTCAAGACTTCTTCATCGGCTGGTTGCGACCAGGTCAACAGTAAACTACTAAAAAACACCTGTGCAGTTTCATGCCAGATACTGCATCTAATATTTGCCCAATTATTAGAATCCGGAGACGTCCCTGACGACTGGAAAATAGCAGAAAATGACCCGATCTTCAAAAAAGGTGACCGCACAAATCCTTTCAACTACCGCCCTATTTCTTTAACCAGCATCCCTTCCAAATTGCTTGAACATGTTATATCATCCAGCCTAATGAGCCACCTTGATTCCATAAACTTCTTTTATCGTCATCAACACGGTTTTCGAAAACACTACTCCTGCGAAACTCAACTGGCTGATTCACTCATGACATCCTTCACTTTATGGACGAAAACTTTCAAATTGACGCCATATTTTTAGATTTCTCCAAGGCCTTCGACCGTGTTCCGCACTCATACTTGCTCGCAAAACTTTCCTCTCTAGGTATCCCTGATAACATAATAACCTGGATCAATCAGTTTCTTCTTGGACGCAGACAATTCACATCAAGCAATGGCTACCGCTCATCCCTCTCTGACGTTACATCAGGTGTCCCCCAGGGCGCCGGCTTATCCCCGCTACTCTTCCTCATTTACATCAATGATCTCCCAGCTAATATAGATAATAAACTAAGACTATTTGCGGACGACTGTGTCATCTACAGTCCCATTCGTCACCTCACCGATAGCCACCTACTATAAAAAGACATTGATGCAATAGCCACATGGTGTGACACTTGGCTCATGCCTTTGAACTTGGACAAATGCCAACTCTTGCCGTTCTCTCGCAAACGAACAGTAATTCAGCATTCATACAACATCAACGCTACCCTGGTTGCCGAAACATCATCCTACAAGTACCTTGGATTGCATCCTTCACCTTCGTTATCTTGGGTCAATCACGTCCAAACAATATGCTCTGATGCCTCACGTGTTCTCGGTTATTTACGGCGAAACCTCAAATCAGCATCCCTGGAAGTGAAAAAACTGGCTTATCCCCAAACTAGAATTTGCATCATCAATCTGGCACCCATCTCAAGCCTACCTCACCGCCGAACTCGAAGCCATTCAAAATCGTGCAACCCGCTTCATCACTTCTGAATACTCCAAAGAAATCAGCATTACTGCACTTAAACGCTCAATTTCACTGCCCACTCTAAATTCGCGCCGCATCATCTCCCGTCTTTGCCTACTGCGCAGCTTCTTTTACCACCCTGCTTCCAGACACTCTTTGCTGCAACCACCGCTCAGAACTTCAGCTATGAACAGTTCTTTTTTCCCCAACGCGATTACTCTCTGGAATACCCTACCTAACGACATAGTTACATGCGACGATCGGAAATCATTTCGCACAAAACTTGCTAGTCATTTCCAAGATGTGTAAGGATTTCATCTGTGTTACCATCAATCATTCATTGCCTTTCAACTTTACTTGCCGCCGCACGTCAATTTGTTGCTTCTGCATGATCCCACGGATACCTTGATGCTCTTTATTTTATTTTTCCTGCCTTTTACAATTGGTATTGTTTGTGTCAACTGTGCCTGCCTTCATCAAGATTGTATTTACCCCAACTGTAGCCCCTCCTTATGCAATGCCCTCGGGCCCTTAAGGATGAAATAAATGAAATGAAATCAAGACAGGGTTGTTCTGAATACTCCGTTTGAGTGAAAACATAACTGCCACCGTCTTCTGTGGGGAAAACTGAAACCCATTTTTGCCGGCCCATGCCACTAGTTTATTTATTGTTATTTGTATTTGTCTCTCACACGTTGATATATTGGAAGAGGTGTAGGCTATCTGGAGGTCATCTACGTAGAGTGAACACATACTGGAATTTGGGATTTCATTGGTAATGGAATTGATTTTTACAACAAAAAGCATTGTGCTTAGAATGCACTCCTGAGGTACCCCATTCTCTTGAATGAAGCCTCTTGACAAGGTGGTACCGAGGCGCACTTGGAATGAACGATGCGAAAGAAAGTCTTTTAGAACACTGAGCATTCGAACACGGATGCCCAAAGCTGCTAGATCACGTAGGATGCCGAATCTCCAAGTTGTATCATATGCCTTTTCTAGATCGAAGAAAACAGCGAGACAATGCTGTGTATGTATAAACGCCTCGCGGACAGTGTTTTCGAGGCGCACTAGGTGGTCTGTAGTTGAGCATCCTTTCTTAAAACCGCACTGATGAATATTAAGAATTTTACATGATTCTAAAATAAAGGTTAATCCAGTGTTTAAAATACTTTCAAAACAACTAGTTAGGGCTATAGGCCTGTAACTCCCAGGACAGGTCGGCGGCTTGCCGGGTTTTAGGAACGGCACAATTATGGCTCTTTTCCAAGCCTCCGGTATTATAGCTAGTACCCAGATTTGGTTAAAAAACTTCAGAAGCGCTTCTACAGACGCTTCTGATAGATGGGCGAGCATCTCATAATGAATCTCATAAGGACCAGGTGCAGTTTTTTACCGCAAGCGAGAACATCCGTCAGTTCTTGCAGCGTAATCAACCTATTGTATGGTGTGTTCGTGCTGCCCCTCGTAGGAAGCCTATATTTTTCAATCCTGTCCTTGTACTTTAAGAATGTTTCTGTATAGTGTGCAGAACTTGAAATTTTGTAGAAATGCTCCCCTAGTATATTAGCTTGTTCTTCGATGCTTGTCTGTGTATTGGGAGCTGTGAGGATTGGAATTGTGAATGGGGAGAAGCTGCCATTTAGTTTATGAATTTCTTCCCACATTTTTTTTTGATGTTGTGGAGCTGTTTATAGATGTGGTATACTTTTTTTTTTGGCATTACGACGAATATATCGAGCTTTAGCTCTTACTTTTTTTAAAAACTGTCAGATTTTCATGGGTTGGGTATCTCAGAAAAATACCCCACGCTTTATTTTGTTCTTTTTTTGGCCTCTTTACAGTCCTGTGTCCACCAGACTTTGTGGTTTTGGTGCACTACTCCTGTGGATTGGGGAATAGATAGACGTGCTGCCGCAAGAATGCATGCTGTAAAGATTTCATTCATTTTGCCTATTTCACTTTTCTCTAAAGCTATTTCATTTAGACTGGCTTCTTGCCTGAACAAAGACCAGTCAGCTAAATGTAGTTTCCACCGCCTGGGTTTTGTCGGGATGACTGATGGTGAGGATGATAAGCTGATCATGACAGGAAGATGGTCGCTTCCGTACGAATTATCGAAGACTTCCCATTTAAAATCGGTAAAAATAGACGGTGAACTAAAAGACAGATCTAAACAACTCGCTTTTCCTGTAGCTGGGGAGTAGTATGTTGGATTGCCAGAGTTTAGGAGACACACGTTGCTGCATAAAATAAAATCTTCTATAAGCTGACCACGAGCATCTGTTTGCTCGCTGCCCCAAAGACACTGAATGAGCATTAAAATCACCAAGTAAAAGATATGGCTCGGGAAGCTGTTGTAAAAGGTCTTCTAAATCATCTAGTGTTATCTTGAGGTGTGGTTGGAGGTATACTGAACATACTGTGATGGTTTTATGTGTTAATAATGTGGCTGCTACCGCTTCAAGTCTGGTATTAAGAGTCAGCTCCTGAGTAGCGACTCCAGTTTTCACGACGATGGCTACACCACCCGAGAGTCTGCTGGATAGCTCTCCGTCCCGGCGGATGATTTTATCAATTTAAGGAAATTTTTGTTCTGAGGACCTAAGTTGGTTTCCTGGAGGCATAAAGCCAAAGGGGAGAATGTAGCCAGGATGTCCTTTATGTCGCTGTAATTATTTAGTAGTCCTCTACAATTCCAGCGTATTATACACGCCATCTTATATTATGAAAATGTAAAAACTAGCTTAGGTTTTTTTTGGCGCTACGACTCGGGGCCTGTCTTTTTTTTTGACAATCTAAGCTGTGCCGCCGTTCGTCTGATGTCGAAGGCACAGGGGCTCGTGTCCATTGCCTCCTCTTCAGAGGCAGCGGAGGAGCGTGCCCCAGATAAGTGTTCTTTCGTGTTAGGCCTCGCCTCATGAGGAGAGATCTTCAGGCTTGTCAAACCGGAGGGCTGCAGAGCCTCCTTTTTAGATGGAGATGGGGGAGCAGCATGAGCCACTTCCACCTGGGGCGCGGGTAGCCCTGCCCGATGCTCACTCTGTGTGGCCTGGGCAGGTGCTAAATGCTGGTGCGGCACCCCACACCTTTGTGCCATACCAGAATAACTTGGTTTTGCAGTGAACTGAAAAGCAGGAGTAGTAGCCAGATTTTGTCGCGCTTCTTTATATGACAAGTTTTCTTTTATTTCGATAGTGGTTACTTCTTTTTCAGTTTTCCACGTGGGGCAAGACCTTGAATAAGCAGGGTGTTCTCCTTCACAGTTAGCACACTGCAATGGGGTTGCGGTGCATTCGTCAGTTGAGTGTTCTTTTGAAGCGCATTTCGCTAAAGTTCGGCGACCGCGACAACTCTGTGAGCCGTGGCCGAATTTCTGGCAGTCGAAGCATCGTCTAGGATTCGGTATATAATATCTAACTCTTATCTTCAGGTAGCCTACTTCAATGGTGTCAGGGAAATCACTGGAACCAAATGTAAGGACAATGTGCTTCGTCGGGATTTCTTTGTTTTCTTTTCTTATCTTAATCCTCTGGACATTTACAACGTTCTGATCAGCAAGTCCTTCTAACAGTTCTTTTTCTGTCAAGTGTATGAAATTATTTTCTGAAATCACACCTCGGACAGTGTTCAGTGATCGATGAGCAGTGATTGAGACAGGTATGTTCCCGATAGACTCAGTGTTGGACAGTTTCGAGTATTGCCCGTAGTCTTTCAATTCTAGCAGTAGGTCTCCACTTGCCAGTCTTTTCACCCTGTAACCTGCACCTAGTGCACTTGTCAGTGATTTCTCAACTATGAATGGGGAGATAATTCTTGCTGATTTTTGCTCTTCTTCACTTTGTATCACATAGTACTTTGGGAAAACTTGTTTTTTTTTTTTTTTTTTTTGAAAAATTCATGGGTTACATCGGTCTGCCCTCTTTTGAGAGGGCGATCAGTTCCAGAAAGAGAAGCAGCCATAAAATGTGATATTTTTCGGCCAAAGTGGCAGCCACCCACCATGGAGCCCAACAAGGGTGCGGGAAAGGAGCTTGTACAAAGAGTCCTGGCCACGTTAGCTGCACAGTCTGACTATAACCAAATACGTCGTAACGCAGGGTGGTTAGCCACACAAGGTTAACCCTCGCCGCCAGGAAAAAGGAAAAAGCGAGAAGGGAGGAGAAGACAGGAAAGCTCTGAGAAAGAAGATAGGAAAGTGAAAGATGGAGGGGAGGATAGGAAAAGGCGACTGCCGATTTCCCCCTGGTGGGTCAGCCCGAAGGTGCCGTCTATGGGAAGCGTGGGCCAAAGTGGTGTGTTGCCTCCGCCGAGGGGCCTTAAAGGTCCAAACACTCGGCATCGGCTCAACCACCAGGATCCCCTTTTCTCCAGACACAACGATGCCACGCACGGCTAAGCGTGGGTGCTCGGGGTCCGTGGTGTCGCACAAAACACACAAACACCTGCTTTAACAGGTGCCCCCTGCGGGGACAATGAATTAAAAAAATAAAAAAGAACTTGGTAAGAACATGGGTGCAAAGGTGTCGAAATCCTGAGAATGAATACCCAGTGCTTCATGATGCTAGTCAAATAAAGTTAGAATTTACACTTTATAATTAAACAACTGAAATAGTTTTAAAATATTCAAAATTAGAATATAGGCCTTAAAAAAGTGATGTAATGCTCAGAATGAAAAAGTGACACTTGATGATGATAACTAATAAAATATAGGGCGAGTAATTTATCAGTTAGGCACCAGAATGAATGGATAATAAAAGAATGCTTTTAAGGAGTCATATTTCTCCGAGCGAGAAGGTAATCCTCGGTAATGCTAAATAAGATCATTTAGAGTAATTACTTACGATCAAGTAATTATTTCAAAACTGAAAAAATGAGAAGTTGTAAAGATAGTGTACCAAATGATCCTAATGCAAAAGACAAAGCTTTAAGGTTAGGCTAATAAAGAAAATATATTGTGTGTAATTGAGTAATTAAACAACTGCATTTAAGAAACTTTAAGAATGCTTTCATATATGTCAATCTCCTCAGGAGAAAAAGCCAATGTTTGCTAATGCCCAGTATCAGAGTACACAAAATAAATAAGAAAGAACAGTTAACAAATTCAAGAACTACAAAAGTAAAATTTAGCTGGTCGTTTAACGTTAAACACAGGAGAAAGGCGAAAGCTTCATGTGTATGGCTACGCTCTTGCCAAGCTTGGATTAATCACATTCTTAGAAGGGATTTCACTTGGCTTCATATTTATTTATTTCAATGTCTTCACTTTGTTTCATCTTGATTCCGGCGAAGCCCCTCCGACTTTCAGTAAAGTTTGCAAAGTTTGGCATCCCAGTTGCCCGCACATCCAACTAAAGTTGTTGTGGCTGTAGGAAGAAGGAAAAGAAAATGCAAGGGCGTCCTAATGCCTCTGTAGCTGAGCCACTGATTTATTTATAGGAAGGGAAAGGCGCGGTAACCGTCTCAATTGTTTTCTGTGGACACCGCAACCGCGCCGTAAGAAAAGGGAGGAAGGTGGGAGTGAAAGTGGAAAGAGAGGAAGAGGAGCCGTAGTGGAGGGCTACGGAGTAATTTCGACCACCTGGGGATCTTTTACGTGCGCTGCGGACAGAAGAGAAAATAGAGAAGAAAGAAAAGGAAGAGGGAGACGCGCGCCGCAACAGCCGTTGTTTACGACCTAGACGGTGGTGGGTGCAATGACGGCCTACAACAGATAACAATTCGATGGCTGGCTAGCCCCCGCCGCAAGCAGCGTTGACCTACCATCCCAGTCCCGTAGCCACCCTTCACCACGTCCAACAGCCCGTCCAACTACGCCAGCTTTTCGAGTCGTCAGCGTGAATCCGGTCTTCACCTTCGAGTGACCTTGGTAGATACTTCGCCTTTCCTTTTTTATTAATTAATTTACAATTTAGGCTATTCGATTGGAAAACATTTATTGTCAGCAATGAGCGATTTGTGGGCGCTACACTTAGATGGCCTCAAGACCGTTGCTCTCGGCGACCTTTTGAGCCCACTCAGTAGCCCGACCTTGCGTTAACGGGTCTGAGCTGGCTAGTATAGCCTCCCACCGCTCAAAAGAAGGGACTGGTAGTAGGTCCGCTGGTTGCGGCGCTTTTTTGCAGCTCCATAATATGTGATCATATCCTGCTATTTCGCCGCAGTGTTTACAATTTGGATTGTATTGTGCTGGATACATGTGGGCTAATTTAGAAGGGCTGAAGAAGGCACGCGTCTGAAGCCGACGCCAGATTACTTCCTGCCTTTTGTCTAGTTTCTTGTCTGGTGGAGGATATATCCACCTTACTAGTTTAAAGTGATTAGTGTAGTCATGAAATGAGATTAGTGCATCTCTCGAGAAATTGGCGGAATCAACCTGGCTCACTGCACGGCTGACATAACCTCGAGCTATACTGTGAGCCACTCGTTTCCTTTGTTCTGCGAGTGTGTCGGCACCCATATTAATTCCACCTCTTTTTGGTTCCAGTCTTCATATCTTAAAATTCGCTCTGTCTCTTTGGAGATCATGCCCCTCGCAAAATTGTTTATAGCAGATTTAGAGTCGTTCATTATGGAAACTGCTTTGGTGCTGACCATCGCCATAGCGATAGCCGCCTCCTCCGCTGTCCCTGAGTAGTTTGTTTTTATTGAACCTGCCATTAATGTTTTACCCGAGTCGTTCACGCCCACGATAGCAAAAGAGTTGCCTCCTTTGTATTCCGCCGCGTCTACAAAAACAGTGTATTCCGAGCCTTCTAACTTGGCCTCAAGGGCCTTTGCTCTTGCTTTTCTCCTGCCTTCATGAAATACAGGGTGCATGTTTTTTGGTAGTGGTTTAAGTGCGTTCCTGACTTCAGTCGGCAGTTTTCTGCATTTCTTTCCGTGATTCTATCTTGTAGTCCTAATTTACCCAGGATTTTCCATCCCGTGGATGTGGTGGCGAGCCTCTTTAGCTGTGTTATTATATGTGCCTCGCATAGTTCCATGGTGTTATTGTAGACCCCCAGTTTAAGAAGACTTTCCGTAGGGGTGCAGTGGGGTATCACCAGAGCTGCTTTATATGCCTGCCTTATGATCGTTTCAATTTTGTTCTTTTCTGTCACCCCTAGCTTGAGGTAGTAGATTGTGCACACTAATCTGCTTATCACAAAAGCCTGAACAATTGGGCACAAATCTTTCTCTTTGACCCCGCGTATTTTGTTGGCTATTCGCCTTATCAACCTGGTCGTCATTTTAATTGTTGACTTAATTCGATTTATTATTTCTGTGTTCTTTCCATTTTCTTGTATTATTAGTCCTAAGATCCGGTCTTGATTTGGCACTAAATTGGACCTTCAAGCCGCTGTCTTATTGAAGCGTAGGTGTCCACAATTCCGTGGTGTCCACCCGAAGTATACTGCGTCTTTTTTTATTGCGAAAGCAATACTACGCCCATGAACAGCTTTTCGAGTAGCGGTGGCCGGTAGCCACGTTTGACCTTTCGAATGACCTCTGACGTCATACCAGGGTGAGAGACGGGCTACCAAGTCGAGTCGTCGCGTAGCGGCGGGGGAAGGTGGTGAAGGGTAGCTGTTCCTGGCCCTACGGGGCTGGGACGGTAGGTCAACGCCGCTTGCGGCGAGGGCTAGCTAGCCACCGAATTTTTATCTGTTGGCCGTGATTGCACCCGCCACCGCTTAGGTGATGGACGACGGCTCTTGCGGAGCGCGTATTTCTCTTCCTCTTCTTTTTCTTTTCTTCTCTATTTTCTTTTCTGTCCCACGAGGCAGCGGAGGTTGCTCAGCTACAGAGCAAGTAGCAGGCCCGTGCGTTTTCTTTTCCTTCTTCCTACAGGCAGAACAAGAGTAGCGGCAGCCGGTAGCCACGGCACGCCGCCCTCCTACCACTAGACATCCTACATCTGAACGTCGTTACCAGGAGTGAGAGACGGGCTAGCAAATCGAGCCGTCGCGTAGCGGCGGCCGATAGCCATGTGTGAAGACGCGGCGCATTGCGTTCCTTCTGTTGAAGGCGCTGCTCTCGCTTTGACGTCAGAATACAGAGGTAGATGACAGAACCGGTAGTATATACTGGTTTGTTTGTGGGGTTTAACGTCCCAAAGCGACTCAGGCTATGATAGACGCCGTAGGGGAAGACTCCGGAAATTTCGACCACCTGGGGTTCTATAACGTGAACTGACATCGCACAGCACATGGACGCCACTCCGTTTTGCCTCCATCGTGTTCACCGTCTGGCAAGTCAATGGGGGAGGTGGTGAAGGGTGGCTACAAGTCAGTCGCCATGCCTCCGCAAAAGAAGATGCGTCGCCTTGCTGCTGCTAGGAAGCAACGGCGAGCTACGGAGACGAACAGCGTGAGGAGCGTCTCGCTCGGCGGCGTGCTCAAGATGCAGCTCGGCGGGCACGCCGATCTTCTCGTGAATCCTGCTCATCTGACAATAATCCTGACTGGAACATGATGGATGCTCTGAACAGCGAAGCTGACTCTGTATCCACGTGTTCGTTCAGCAGTGAAGACCCACAATCCATGCTAAGGTGTAGCCAAGATGTATTGCTTTCGTAGCTTAACCAAACCTAAGCCCCAGCCGATTTGTTTTCCCAAAGCTCAAATTACAGATTTCCGGTGGGCCCCGCCGGGGTGGTGCATTTGTAAGACGCCCGAGAGGGAGAGAGAGAGTGAGCTTTTATTTGTCCAACAGAGTAACTATGCCGCTTTTCGGTGGTTAGACCCGGAAGGTGGGACAGTCGCCTTTGTTGCAGGCCGTAGTTCTTGGAGTCCGGCGGTATCTTCAGCCAGGCGAACAATTCCTTTCTGGGCTCTTGGGTCTGAGCTTCGCAGAAGTCTCCCAGGCGTCTTTAGTTATTTTTTTAGCCCTAGCTGGTGAATCTATGCAAGAGCACCCGTATTCGATCCCGACCTCCGACGGCTGTTTCTCAATGGACGCGAAACCAAGTGGTGTCCGTGTGCTGTTTGACGTCAGTGCATGCTAAAGATCCCCACGTGGTCGAAATACCCAGGAGCCCTTCACCACGGCACCTCTTTATATCTATTCTGCTTTCACTCCCACCTTCATCCCTTCCCTTACGGTGCGGTTCAGGTGTCCACAGAACAAGTGTGACAATTACAACGTCTTTCCTTTCCTCTGGACGTATTATTATAATTAATATTATCACATTACGTACTCGGCTGACCCGTCGCGCAATGCAGTGGTTAAGATGCGGGACTTCCACAGTGCGCGGTCTCGATCCCCTTCGCTGGCTGCTGTTTTCGATGGAGGCTAAAGGGAGAGGTATCCGTGTGCTGTGTGATGTCAGTGCACGTTAAAGATTCCCAAGTCGTCCAAAGTGCTCTGTAGCCCTCCCCTATATCTCCTCATTTCTTTCCACTTTCACTCCCATCTTCCTCCCTTCCCTTACGTTTTAATGGTATGCTAAGGTTGGGTGCGGATAACGGAATACTTGCTGGTCATCTAATTGATGTGCAGATGAAGAATTGAACAGATGAGAGCCCAAAGGCTCTCATTTGTTCTTCCACAAAGGGAGATTCAAGCGGTGTTGAACCTGGTTTCAATTAAACGCCCTATAAAGGCTGCCCTGAAACGTGTGCGAACAGTTAAGCGAAACTGTGAAGAACACTTGAACTCACTACCCACTTGTTTATATCCTATTAGCATAGCTTCAGATGAATGCTAGAGCTCAAAGAAATTCGACTGAATCCCATGGTCTGTCCATCTGACAGATTTCGCCGACTACCATTGCTCGGGAATGTCACAATTACTACTACGAGGAAGAGGAGGAATGAACATTTATTAAGCCCGAAATAATTCGGTGGTGCATACAGGCAACAGACGGGGAGGTTTCCCTTGTTGCGGAACCTATATGTTACCAGCGGCTCCTGGCCCCTGTCTGTCAGTGAGAGCTGAATCGATAGGGCGGGGCTGGATAACATGGTCTGCCATCGCTCAAGGAATTGGGAATTGGTGGTATTGGCGGGAAGGAGAGGAGGGGGGGTCTTAATTTTTGTGCATTCTGCCAATACGCGCGGCAGGGTGCCCTTTTCTTTTTTCCAGAAGGAGCGAGCATATCATGTTCCACAAAGTACATGCAGTCTATCAGTACGGGATGAGCAGGCTATCCCGCCTGCGCTCGACGGATTCTCCTCCGCGGCCCGAGCCATTCTATTCAAGTGCGAGCCTCCGGGAAGAGCCAGAGAGAGAGAGAGAGCTACCTACAAAATAACTTACATCAAATTGACCCTGACATGTGAAGATTCGAAGCCATTTTTTTCCCAATCAATCCGTGACTTGTGGTACTTATGCTACGCGAAACCGCTTGTATTAGCTACGGCGATGAAGCCTTGTATTATGCAATTCATCGACAATTTTGTTATCGAACATTGTTTATATGCGAGAAATCATGTTTTGAAAATTTGCGTCTGACGAAGCATTGAGCACGCTGCGCGACTGCTTACTTCACCGGCTATATTATGTCTTTTTGTCTCCGATGCTCCCACTAAGACCCACACTATGCCAGCGGCACAAGTGTCTGTGCTGTTCTAGCCCAACGCAAATCCATGTGTATACGACAACTTAGTGGCGCGTTTGGGGCTGATCTTAAGTCTCTCGATAATGATTATAAAAATACCTGGGCCGGCTTGCACGATCAAGTCCGAGCTAAGTCCAGACTTAAATGGTGTCTTTAGAAAGACCAAGCTTATTTAAGACGGCTCGTGTTCCGAACGTCGAACGCTTAGGGTTTATGTTCACCAGAGTGGCTTCCCAGAACGGCCTCAGCAACCACTTGGGGCATTTTTCCTCGTAACATGATCTTAAGCCGCAAAAAGCAATGGCACGGATTTTACACAACGCAAAATTGACGGAATGTGTACATCTTACAGCAGGGACAGTGCCAGCGCATCCCTGTATTTCCCTAATTTCTCTACTTAGACACCTGGCGTCCTTGTGTCTTAACCAAGACAGCACTAGAGTCGTAATCATACAAGCGACTTATTCAAGTCAGGACTGAAGCCCAGTCTTGACTCCAGTCTTAAGCTGCCATGCTAGTGGCCTATTCTTTAGACGCCAGTTAAGTCTGGACTTAGCTAAGACAGTCTTAAGATTGTTTTGTGCAAGCGGGCCCTGGTACCATCGTCAATTCGAGCTTATGAAAGTGGCAGTGGGAACTTTAGCTCGGCCTGCAGGTCCACATGATATTTAAGCAGGCACATGGCGCAAACGGTGCAATAAAAAGTGTTAGTGCTGAACTGAACACCGTTAGGATTGCAAGAAACTCAGTAGTTTAAATAGGATTTTGTTCTAGGCTTTTTATTTATTTATTTATGGCGCTGAGTTTGCTACACGGCATAAAAGGTGGTGGTAGAGTCACAGGAATGTGTGCAGTGCAGCCATGTACAAGAAGTCAAACAAACTGCGTGCATAAATGTTGTTTGTTATCCATAAGTGGTAATGAGAGTCATTACTCGGTGAAAGTCCAGCTTTTTGTAGAATGGTGTTGAGCACATGCGAAGTTTCTGGGCATGTTCATATTAGATGCCGGACAGTGGTGTCGCAAGCGGGTTCTTCGCAGTCGCTAATCCACTGCAGTGTCTGTACTTGAGTGAGGTAGGTCATGGCTTCCCCGTGCCTGCAGTGTCACCAAACAGGTCCTTATATATGACGTACTACTTTACAAAATTTCCTCTAACCTATATAGACGTCCTGACATGGCAACTGCGAGAAAGAAAAATTGTGCATTTTTACCTCCACAAACGAATAAACCAAAAAGATGAGTGCTGTCAGGAAGATAGAACGCAGAGATTGACGCTATAAATAGCTTAGCAACAATCCACTTGCAATTCTAGAACAAATTTAAAATTTTAGAATTCATACAAGGACAACTTTAGAGTTCGTAAATGATATGAAAATGAAAAGTAAACATGGAAAATTTTGTTACTAAAACCAATAAAAATCATTAAAACTCGCCAATGCCAGCAAAGGCGAAAAGGTGAAAATGTCGAACATCCAAGGCTATAAACATGCGGTTGATCTATTACGCCTACTTGTTTTCGATTTTTGCTTTACCTCTTTACGATGCCTTCATATGATATATATTTCTGCGGTATTTTGTTACCATTCGGCCTAGATGTCTCAGACGAGTGTGATGTTTGCGCTTGTGTTGCTTCTGTTTAGGCCTTAATGGGTGCTCGGATGTCACATGTTCGTGTTGTAGGCTCATATTGTGCTGGGCTCCCTGACACCATAAACGGTTGCTGGAGTGCTCGTCCGACCTGTATAGTTTCTTTGCCCGCGCCTTTTTTTGCAATGATATGATAAGTATCCAAGTCTTCTTAGTCTACTGTTCTCCATGACGGAGAAGCCGACAGCGTCTATTTGAGCAGAACGCGCGAGTGTCTGGCTTGGCCCTCCTTGCTCATCTTTCAATCTAAAAAAGGGAAGAGAAAGGAGGGTGTTTCTTTATCACTATTGCTACCTAGCAAACGAGGCTTCAGATGGAGAAATTTATTGATCATCGGCATTCTTATGATGATAATCCATTAATGGAAATCAAACACTGGCCAGTACCACTTCCAGCTACGGTTGTTCTACGCTTTTTTCCTTGCATGAATGATACCTATTTAGGCTCGATGTATATAATATAGTGCGGTTTCCTAGTATTTTGTTATTCAAACATTGCTTTCATATTACGTGGTAGTGCGAAATAGACGCAGAAATTAGAAAATAAATGCGCTATCTCTGGTATATGCATAACATTTGTCCTCACCACAAATAACGTAGAAGAGTGGATATATGACGAGATGTTTGCGGAAAGTAAGAATACCCAGCTGTATTTTCGCTGAGTCAGAAGATCGTCCCGAGGTGCGATCTCTCAATATGTTTCACATTGCTGCCTTCCGCCACCCATCCTATATAAAATTAGCTGAGGTTTAGCTTTAGTTAAACCCGGTAGGTTGCGTAAGAAAAGTCGACGCAGCTTCTCTTTCTGTTATTCATATTCTGCGGCGTGGCGTGGCTACCGACCGTGTTTACCCGACGGCTTCAAGAGGGACCCATCTGCGGCCGCTCTAGAGGTCAAACGTGGCTACCGGCCGGGTTTACGCGACGATTTGAAACCTGCAATAGTATTGCTTACGCGATAATACGGGGCTCCGTCAAAGCACGACTTTGTTGTACCTTTTAATAGATTCAGTCTACCTCTCATGAAAGGTTGCAGTCAATAATCGGATTTATTCAAGCACGAATGGGCAACCAATAGCGCAATTCGCAGAGTACCTTTTGCAGCTCCTAAGAATGTTGATAATTACCATTGGATCGAAAGGGATAATAGAAGTTTAGAAGGCGCAGATTGTAATCCGCATGCAAAAACTTCATTAGAGATATAATCCCCTGTCTAGCGCACTGACCAACAAAATATACTATAGTTTTGGTTTAGTCATCTAGCCTAACACTCGGCTGTGGAAGCACCACGAAATGCGCGTTCCTCTGCCCTCTTCAAAACATCTATTTGATCTAATTGTAGTCGAGCCATCCTCTGATCTCTCTTTGTGGCCGCAGCGTAATGTACTCTTTCAAATCTGTCTCGATAGCATATGACAATATGGGTAGTGTTTGTTAGAAGTATGATTTCAAAATTATTATTGATTTCATAGCTTTGCAAAAGGCTTTGTTGCCATGCTCTCCGTTAGAATTATATGGCACGTTTTATGAACAAATAACGATATATCAACGTTGTCACAAGTTTAAACCTCTCGAAAACAAGTGATCGCGTTCTTCACATGCTGCCAGCCTAGGGACTGCACACTCTCATACACTGACTGGACTGAACTGTGGTGACTGCGGAACGAATCCCGCAGGGTACCAAACGTGACCAATGGCGGTATCCCGACTTATTCTATTATGTCTGTTGGCAGTTGTTACAGCGGGGTACAACAATGTCGGCATTCCTGAGCCATTGGGGACTCTTTTGCGTGGAATAGACCCTTGGAAGGTAAATGTCTTTTTGTATCGGTACTTGTAAACATAACATAACATAATGAAGTACTTGGCCACTGGCCTAATTTTCCTATATATATGATGTCATCAACGACACAGCATGCAATATAGAGGTTATGGAAGAATATTATAGCGGACCTATTTAAATTTCAAGTGCGGTAACTGGGTTCAATTGCGGAATGCGTTTATACAAAAAGCAAACGCTAGCCAATGAGAAATCCCACTACTACTTTTTACTTTTTACTGTATAGACATGATATTGTATAATCTTGTATTAGCGAGTACGGTGATATATCTTGCGATAACTTGTAATGATATAGACTTCCAATTTTGTTCTTCCGGGATAATTTTCGCAATGCATTACAAGAAAGCCTCTCCGCAGAAATCTATAATGTACGGCACAACCTGTTTGCAACATATCTAGCGACTCCCTAGATGATGAAATTTTCGAACAATAGTGACGAGCAGACTTTCTTCACGCAAATTAAAATAATGAGCAGTACTAAAAGCACCTTCTGAGTGTAAATTGGTTGCCAGGAAAGGAAATGCGCAAGTGCTATCCTATTTCTCCGTAGCAGACAAATGTTCGAAAGACTCCTTCGTCAAGGTAACGCCGCTCATGGATTTAAAATGATTACTGTATGATTTGCAATGCTAATAGATGCCCTCGTATGGTGAAATATTAGTTCATCAAAGAAATGTCTAGACATGTGGTGACTTTTATTAGCATTTACACATTCTACTTCGATTCGATTCTACTCCGATTCTTGTATTTTGGGTTCCGTTGCTCTGCGGAATATTTCTCTCGCCGAGCAACACAATTTGACAGGACACTTAAGCTTCACCTTTAAGAACAGAATACGATAACTTTCAGTAGTCCTTCAGGATCCTTGTTCAGCAATCTACCCGAGACGTTAATGGTCCTTATGACCATGGAGAGTTGCCAGGCGACCGGGTACAATCTAGCCTCATCAATGGTGAGTGTGTCAACCGTGGTAAGGTGGCCGCTCTGCAACCTGTAGCTACCCAACGGCTACACCAAGGAATGAGAGTTCAAGAGCTGCGCTCCAAAAATAAATTTTAGAATGTACGCACTTCCAAATCAGTGACATTTAACTTGAAGTTTTATAGCCACAAGTTTGGCTTTCAGAGCTATAACGAAAATTTGGTTGGAATTGTCCGCCAAGCCCTATAAATGCGGCCATGCTCTATCATCAGTTTCACGAAAGAATTGCTAAATTAAGATTGATCTTGTACACCTCTAAAGAAGTGAGTAATGGTCTAATATAAGATCTACAAAGAATGACGAGCACATACCCACTTAGTCCGAACAACTACAAAACCTTTTCCTATCCCCAGAAAAGAAGTGGTGCTTTTTCTCCTACTAATTCGCCATCCATAGCAACGACGTAATTTGTAAAAGACTACAAAAATTGCAGTGTCGACAGTGGGCGTTTGCAGCAGTATCTTATTGCACGATCTCCATCGTTTAGTATGTTGTATGTTTGGCTGTAACCTTCTTTTTTATTTTTTTCATGGCTTTACACCTGCATGACCAAGAGTTGGTTTGGACCGGATCGCTCCCACTTAGCCCTGAAAAGAAACATGTAGTAACAACTCTTCATGTTGATGCTTGGAACAAAAAAAATCACCAAATTCAAGCTGTTTTTTTAACAGTTTGCGATCAGGTTTAGAAATGTTTTTACTTCAAACTTGGTTCCTTGCACGTGAGAGTACGCCTGTCTTTTTTTTTTTTTTCAAATTTTCAACTGTATACTTCATTTCCTTCAAAATATATGCAAGAGACAGATTTTTTTCAAAGCACATAACTGAAAAACGTGGTGGTAGTAGAGCAATTTCTGCCTTTGATAGAATTTCATGTGAGAATTGGCAGTTGTTCGATAGCAAGCCCAAACTACGGGGCTTGTTGTTTGCAAAGCAACATCACCAATTTTTGCGGTATGTATCATACCCCGTGTCGTAATACTAGTAGCTTTTTCAATTTTGTCGACTAAGTTTTTGATTTTGCCTCGTTAAATGTTCTTAGGCTTGTTTTAGATGGTGATTTTAACATTTTTTCCCGGTGTTTAGACTCAAAGAATGAATGAACAAAATAACGTAACCTCGTGATCGATATATGTATTTTTGCTGGAACTCATGAAGCATTTAGGAACTATTTGCCAGCACGGACTGACTAGAAGCAACCATGTTCCAAGTGCTACTCGTAGGTGCAAGGTGGTCGACCGTGACGTCATAGTATAGTTCGGCAGCTATTGGTTCGAGGGTGTCCTTTGGAAGCTGGATGCTGGTTTTTTCTTGACCTGTATCCGGCTAAGGAGAATTTAGGCGAGGGCTGATCATGCGTGATGGAAGAAATAAAAGGAACTTAGCCTGTGTTGCACAATGTCCTTCCTCTTCGCCGGTGTTGCAGTTATTAGTGTTACCCAAATGACGAGTCATTCATTAAAGGCTTCCTTTATTGTTTACACCTGTAAAAGGTTACAATGCAACTGCGTTATCGGGGCTCCACAAGCTGTACGAGTTGCTAAAGGTCGCCTTATGACGCCCATCACGTCGCAGATATTTTTGTATGTAGCGAAACTGTTTCCTAATATAGCAATAAAAAAACCAGCAATGGTAAAGTTAAATAATATGACACATCTCTGCCAGAACAATGAGTAAAAATGACGCCGGACAATCCTGATATTTCCCAATAGCAAGAAAAAAAATCAGTAGGCTTAGAGATGAAATGGCAAACTTAGGTTGCATTTCCTACACTTGAGAAAGATGTACTAATTCCTTAAAAACGCTGTTGAGCTGGACATAGAAAAGTGCAAATCAGTTTCGGGTTATTTGATGTAGAGCAATGGTTAGCCTACTCCATGCTTCAAACTCTCTCCTCTTTCCGTATTGAATATGCCCGCATTACTTCACACTAATGTGATTTTACACCTAGAGCATTCATACGGACACCAGTAGCGCCTACGACCTTCGATCCTGTGTGCTGCACCACCGTACTCGTTACGGGCCCGCCACAACATGACGTCACCGTTCACGTGATCTGGCGCGAGTAATTGAAGCATACTTGCGCATAGTATTATAGGCCAAATCAGGCTGTACCCTCGACAATGTAAACCCCAACCAAGGATGTCGTTTACATATGCCGAGAACGGAAAAAAAAGAACCGTCGAAGCAGTTTCGTCTTCAGGAATTTCCCTTGGAAGCTGGCACTGAACGTCTTAGTTATCGCCGCCATCTATCACCCAGCATACAGACTCCAACAAAATATGTGGTTATGCACTGCACACCGTAGCCCTAACAACATCAATCTTTATGCAAAATCTTTCTGAAGACAAAATCGATTGAACTACTTCAAAATCTAAGCTTTTCAAGTCCTGGTGCGTTTTTATTCTCCACCATAATTCTCTATATCAACTCCACCTGGCTCCATAAGAAAAGCCTGTCCTATTCAATGAGCAAGTCTTAAGAAGAGGGCACAAAGATCGCAAGGTATATTTTGAAGGAGTGAATTTGAGATATCAGAGGCACGAGGTGAAGGATTTGGATTAAGCGAATAGCAAAGTGCGTGCAAAGGAATGGCGAAGCAATAAACACTCTCGAGTCACACCTTTTAATGCCATTGTTTAAGTATCCCGGCAGTTTGAAAAACAAAAATCCAATAAGTAGAAATTGGGGTTCCTCTATGGTATTTGGCGCACTTAATGTAACAGCAGATATAAACAATATGGAGGCAAAAGGAGCTGATACGTAGGGCGAATGAAGAAGCGTTGGCTTTTTAAATAAGATATATGAATCCTTATGCACGTTCGTTCTAAGGTAGCGCAGCACAAGAAAGAGTTAAGTGCAGAATCCGTCCCGACGGCGAGGGTATATCTTCTGCGACGCTCCCTCACACAAGAGAACCCCATAGTTGCAGTTTTGTGTATAAGTACGCTCGCGTTTTGCACAGCTAGCTTAGCCAATAACTGCCCATCGTGACTATTGTATTGGAATTCGGGTAAAATACAGCCACTGGAAAGACGGATTTGCTCCTCAGCGCTGACGTTCTGCTCCGTGGGCTGAATGAAACCTTCCACTATCGACTACAATTAACTACAATGGAATGCGCTATTCCATTTCCTGACGCTCGATGTTCACACTCATGGAGAACGGAGAATGAAGATTACCTCGAATGAGCAGATTGAACTGTTTGAATAAAAACAAGCAGTGAGACTATACAAGATCTGTTAATGCTCACGAAACGTTTACGTGGTAGATTACTCAACTGTATGAGCTAAAGCACCCGCGGTACAAACGATAAACGTAAAACTATTCTGCGAAGTTCAAAATGAATACTTCATAGTTTTAAGGCGCTCCAACATGGAAATATGCACATTGCGGAATGCATGTTGGATGAAGCGTATTTTTTTTAGCTAAGTATTTTCCAAGACATAAATTTTTACTTTAAACGAGATGTCTAATCGGTCAGTCTTGGAATACGATCTGACATGATGAGCACATGGAGCTGTGTTCAGTAAATATTTGATAAAATCATGTTTTAAATTTGCTACGTCTACAAGTGCATGGCATTTGTATGTCCCTGCTTGCGACCATTCTAGCATTTCGTTGCCATGGGATTTGAATAAGATGTTTAGTGCTTCTGTGCATAAAGCATACCTGATTGTCTGGCCCAGCAGTGTGTTTTTGCCTGCATAGCATGTTAATAATAAATATCCTTTTTTTTTTCTAGATTGTAAACAACACAAAACTAGTGTATCTTTCCAAAGTAACAGCTGAAGATATATTACTGCAAAGCTTTACGTGTGTGTACTCTCGATATATCAGATGTGATCGCGGAAACATGAAAGTGTACCGTACCCTTGATTACAACTTCGTGAACGACAGGTAAGAACGTGATTGTTCCGCGAATCTTCTCTTGGAGCATATATACAAAATACCTGCGTGTGGTATACTGCGCGAACAGCTCAGCGTTCGAAATTTGGGGCAAACCTGCCGGCTCATCGGAATCGACGTTTGAGGACATTCTGCTTTAGGAAACATCTGAAAATGCAGTTTGAAAGGTACGACACTCCGTAAAAAGAACGTCGAAATGTTTGTGCGGTGTAAATAGCAGGTAGAGAAATTTTGAAGCCCTTCATTATTTAAATCAGCAGCAAAACATTTTGCGGAGGTTATGACATAAGATGCAAAGTTGTCACGAAATATACGCACTTTCAATAAAAAGCATGATGCAAAAATAAATAGGGAATGCTGATGATCGTACTCTTATAACAAGCCCAGTAAATTGAATATACCGAGAAGTATAAAAACACGATGTACAGAAAGAATTGCCACAATTTTGCCGAATGAGATATATACTACTAGGAAAATGAAACGTGGAGGCCACATTGAGATTTTTTACTCAGCCATATATTTTAGCAACGTACTTTGGACTCAACTTCTGTTGCTGTCGGCTATAGCAGGTCACTATAAACTTCACCAGCAGAGGTGTACATGATTTACAAAGTCAGATGTGCCGCATTAGAGGTGCTTTCCTTTAAACATGCGAGCGCTTCGCACAAAATAATTTCTACTGGGATGGGAAAACTGTCATGAACGAACGGTTGAATGCAGTTTAACGAAAAGTGGTAATCAGAGCGTCCGACTGTTCATTTGCCTAATAAAAGGAAAAGGGAAGCAAAATGCAAGATTCTTTAGGTGTTTTTGCCAATATCAATGTATCTATGATGTATGTCGCATAGTAAAGACAGGTACTAATTTCAGGCCGTATTGGAATGTTAATGCCACTTATATGGGAGTAAAAATTGCATCTGAAACCTGTAAAGAAATAGAAGCAGTTAACGTTACCTACTGCGGTGATATACGAATGAAGATTTAAGGCTAACTGAAGTCCCTTTTTAGCCCACTGAGGCGCACAGTTAGAAAATCGTTACGGGTTATATCACAGGTCGTTGCTATCTACCCATTAAGAGTTTCGAAGTTATGTGCTCGCGAATTGGTGCGAATGCCAAGACGTTGGCACTTTTCGACCTTGTCATTTGATCGAAAAGCGGCAGTTGTGCAATGAAGGCAAGGATATAAAAGCGCCGCACATAAATAAGCTCTACAGATGTTTCATTTCACAAGCTTTGAATAATTCGAATTGACTATAAATGTATTGAACATGGATCCAGCAGCTTTAAAATTGTAAGCCCTGCACAGGCAGCTTCAGTGCAAACTTAGCCTAAGGTTGTTAGTTGAAAGACTTGTTTTACGTAGGCAGAGGCGAAAACCAAATAGAGCTTTCTGTTTCATTCTTTTTTGTTAGCTTTGATTCGTTAGATGTAAAACGTCGTCACTTTTCTTGTGGCGATATAATGTGCCCCGCTGCACAATATCAGAAAAATTGCGACACATTGGCTCTTTTCATCACTTTAGCGTAGTACCTACATAGTCCATGACGCATGTCTAAATGCTGTGTAGGGCGAGTCCGTGGCATATGTAGCGAAAAACCTTCCATTTGCGCGATTGCTGACAAAAAGTCATAAATACGAGATTATAAAGGCTATGGTGCCATTCTGACGCTCTTGTCCACTGAGCGTGGTGCTCTAGCGATCACTATTTCTAAACCATTGTTATTAAGGGATCAATTTTTGACTCTGTTGCATAAGGATAGTATAAGCCTGAACTAGGCGCGTATGGTGAATATGCACATACAGAGCAAAAGGATAATCACAGGGGGACAAATACACAAAACACACTGTTAAAATTGAAACCAGGCCGCAGTTATGAAAGCGCAATACGAACATTAGGAAGGGGGATTATAAAATATTACAATGAAGGGAGCGAAGTGTAAAAAACTTACCCATATATTTTAAATCATCCCCGCAGCAGAGCATCAGTGGTTAGGGTATCCGGATGCGAAACAGTAAAATCCGCTTTCGATCCTGTTCACGGCAGCCACGTCTTAAAAAGGTGAAACGCCTGGCAGTCGTGTGCTTCATGATGTATGTGCACGGTAAAGAGCCGCAGGTAGGTGAGCCTACCCGGTGCCTTAAACTGTGTCTCCCCTGATTATATGACTGAAATCGCGAAGTTAAAACCCAATATTAATACATTTTATTTCCAGCGGGATATGGCGTTATGTTGCCGCAACTAGGATACAGGCAAAACATATGGGGGGACATTAAGCTCCACCTTTAGGAGAATTCTAAGATAGCATTATTGGCTCCCGTCTGCTGCTGCTCATACTGTTGTTTTTCGCGTACAAGCAATATCTGATCGTTAACTACCAAACTGTTATTTGGGGTTCTAATATCATAGATAGATAGAAGGATTTATTGAAAGGAAAAGCAGAGAAGTTGGCCTAAAACATTCAAATCTGGCCTGCTACTCATTGGTTAGCACGTAATCAAGCTGCCGGTAGTAACTGCCTAAATTAAATATAGACCCTTACTTTAATGAAGCCGTACGGACATGCCTCTGACGCAAAGGACTGACGTGCCTGACTCAGTATTTAATTAGAATCCTCGAAGGTTGATTTCTATCACATCACAAACGAGGAACTAGAGCTAATCAGATTATATTCTAGTGCCATGTGCCAATCCCACAATATTTCATGTAACAAAGCTTAAGCAATAAAAAGGGATAAAATGGTGTCTTGAGCCCACATTTTTGTTGCTTGAAAAAAACAACGATCGCATTATTTGGAATCAATGATGCTCGGTATGGGGGGGGTGTCTTGCCTATATATCGAGAAAATATATTTTATATTGGTGGAACTCGAGAGACTTGTGATGCGCGTACAAGAAGAGAGTGAAAATTTTCGGCTTAAATTGAACTTTAAAAAGACAAAGATCATGGCGTCTTGCCTTATCAAGGCCTGTGGCATCAATGGACAAGAGTGGAAGCTGTGACAGATATTCTCTTCTTGGGCTCCAAGATTACCCCGGATGGAGACTGCAGCCATGAAATTAGGAGACGCCTGCTTCTGGGAAAGAGAGCCATGGCTAGCCATGACCGCCTAGTAGAGAGCAGAGACATTACACTGCCAACCAAGATCCGTATAACTCGTGGTATGGTCTTTCCAGTTGTGATGTATGGATGCGAGAGTTGGACTGTGAAGAAGGCTGACCGCCGATGAATTGACGCGTTTGAATTGTGGTGCTGGCGGAGACTCTTGAGAGTTCCTTGGACGGCCAGAAGAGCAAATCAGTCGATAATGTCGACCATAAACCCTGACTGCTTATTGGAGGGTCAAATTCTAAAGTTAAAGTTCAGCTACTTTGGTCATCTGATGAGAAGAGGGGAGTCGCTGGAGAAAGATTTGATGTTGGGAACGGTTGAGGGTCACCGGAGAAGGGGTAGGCAGCGAACGCGGTGGTTAGATGGCATCCTCGAGGTGCTGCAGATGAAGTCATGGGATGTTAGGAAAATAATGAGAGACCGGAAAGCGTTGCGTGATATGGTCCATAAGGTCACGAAGAGCCAGAAATGACTGAACGACTGAACTGAACTGATTGGTATCTTGATATTGCGCGAACCATTCAGTTTTTATTTGTTCTGTTTCGACAGCCGCTGGCGTGTGGCCTTATGTGTTCTTGGTACAAGATCGTTGTCGCCAGGCGTAGCTTTGTCATTTTTTATGTCACCTAAGACGCGACGAGGTGCATATAGAAGATGCCGGCCACTCGCATGTGTTTCTACAATGTTCCAGGTTATGCTAGTCCTGGTCTGCGGCTCTGTCTAGATGTTTCTTCGCCTGCAGCTGGCATTCGTAGATCGACGACCGCCGAGGGCGCTTGCTGCTATCGACGCCTCTGATTGTTTAGTTCTTCAGTGGGCTTAAGTCAGCCCAATGAAGAGTATATCCCAGTGAATTTTAAGCCCTCTCATTTCATCGCCAACGGCTTTGTCACCATGACGTGACATTTAAATGGAGGTTCTCAGATCCGTGAACTTTGAATACTTCGACGAACAGAAACCACCTATGGTCCTCCTACAGCTCTGGGAGCCACCACCTTCTAAGGACTGCCCACTGAAGAGGCAGATGACTGGATGGACCTTTCGACCAGCTTGGCAGGATTCAATGATTGGAACGACGCTGCGAAGCTAAATCAAGTCTGCTTTGCTTATGATAGATCTACTCGAATAAGGTTCGAAAATCATGAGACCTCGGTAAAGGATTGGGAGACATTCAAAACAGTATTTTTGATGGTCTTTTTAAGTATCGCCCGGAACGGAAGAAGCCAAGTCCTACTTCATTCAAGACTTCAACGACCAATTAGCCTGTCCTGGCTTACGTTGAAGAGATGCAGCTATCTTTTGCCATGCCGACTCTAATACAATCAAGAGGAGAAGGTTAAATGTTTCTGCCAGGTATTAAATAATCCTTTTTCGCATGTCTTCTGAGAAATCTGTCACAAACCGTGGCTGAATTCGAGATCGAAGCGTCCATCATTAAGGAGATGATGAACATCCGCACGTGCGCCTCTGATGGATCACTACAAGCGGCTGCCACAAAATCGACCAAAATTTAAAAACAGTCAACACGATGTGAAAGAAGCGCGAGCGCGGCGTCCCAAGGAAGGAAAGGAAAGGAAACGAGAGTTCCAGAGACAGGATTCGCCCCCCGCGAATAATGAACCCGGCCCCGCAAGCGCCGGAACCGCCCTTGGAGCAGCACAACAACCACAGAGCTTAGAAAGCAAATTGGAAAATTTTATGAGTATGATGCAAAACCAACTGATGCAATTGCAGCAGAAAGTAGCGCTACAAGATCAAAATTTCCGAACATACGTTAAAAGCCAAAGTACACAAAAAACCACAAACGACGCCAGAGACAGGCGTTTTAATGAAAGAAGATTCGGGGCAGAAAACCAAAGTGGAAAAAGCAGTGACGCAACATGGCAGGACAGAACCAATTAGATATATGGCAGTGGAACTGCAGGGAATACAGGCGCAAGCAGGAACTCCTCCAGCAGTTCAATAATACCAGACACACACCGCCAGACATCACCATGCTACAGGAGACTAACACCACACCCACCCTGAAGGGATACACATGTTAGGAAAACGGACGCGTCTCTACCCTCACCAGCAATAAGCTGGTCACCATAGCACACAAAGAGATTGAGGGCACACAGATAGAACATATAATAACAGAAATTATACCCAAAAGAAGCACAAGGCAAAGAGCACCTTCGTACTTAACCTTTACAGCCCCCCCCCCCCCCCCCAAACAAAAGGGTGGCGATTTCAGCAAGCTCTTTGCGGAAGCAAATAAACTAGCCAAGACGAACACCTTAGTAATCGCTGGTGACTTCAACGCAAGAAGTGCGAGCTGGGGATACTAAAAGCAGAGAAAAAGGGGAAACAGATATGCGTGGTGGCGGAAAGCATAAACTGTGACCTCCTAACGGACGAAAATCAACCGACTAGGCAAGGTAACAGTGTGAGTCCAGATACCTGCCCTGACCTCACCTATATTAAGGGAACAAAGCAGGCCGAGTGGGAAAATCTGCTGGAAAACCTAGGCAGTGACCACTACATACTAAGAACGACAATTGAAGCAGCCAACGTAAAGAAGAAGATCGGAAAGGTCCACCTTACCAACTGGGACGCCTTCCGCAAACACTGCGAACAACTAAAAGTTGAAATCACTTCCGTGGAGGAGTGGGGTCAACAACTGAAACAAATACAAGAACTCTATACGAAAGAAATAGAGCAGAACAAGTGCCGGAGGTGGACAAGCGGCTGCTCGGGCTATGGGAGGCAAGACGCGGGCTCACCAAACGCTGGAAAAAGCAAAAGGTAAATAAAAAACTTAAAAAAAAGGATCGCGGAAATCACGATAAGGGCAGAGGAGTACGCAACACAACTGGCCAGGCAGGGATGGCAGCAGTTCAGAAGCTCACTGAACGGCACGCTCAGCACGGCCAAGACGTGGCGCATACTAAAGGCCCTCATGGACGCAACCAAGACAAAACAGAAATTGGCAAGGCAATTCAGAAATTGGTCCACCAGTACAACGGAACAGACGAACTGCTAGAAGCAGTCCGCATCAAATGCTACGGAAAGGACAACCCCCAGGGCTACGACGGGCAGTACCAAGGGGCGGACAATCCTGCAATGGACAGGCCGATCACGAGAGAGGAAGCCCAGGCGGCGATAAGCGCGACAACACGAAATACAGCAGCCGGCTCAGACAAGATCAAGAACGCCTTGATTCGCAACCTCGGCGACGAGGCAATCGACCAGCTCACGGTTTACCTCAACATGCTGTGGGCAGAGGGGATGGTCCCGAAGGAGTGGAAGCACGCTGTCGTGGTTATGATACTCAAACCCAGCAAGAAGCTTCAGATAGAAAACCTGAGACCCATTTCCCTCACGTCGTGCCTTGGCAAATTGTACGAGAGAATCATCACCAGGCGAATCCAACAATATTTAGAGGACGAGGAGCAGTACCCGCACAGCATGTTCGGCTTCCGGGCGAACCTGTCAACGCAAGACGTCCTACTGCAGATCAAGGAAGGAATCATAGACACGGCACCCAGAGCTGGCGAAAACATTATCATGGCACTGGACATCAAAGGGGCCTTCGACAATGTTAGCCACGAAGCCATCATGGACGGCCTAAACAACGCCAATTGCGGAAGGAGGACCCACGACTACGTAAGATCCTTCCTATCAGAACGCACAGCGACGGTGGGGTTGGGAGACCTGCGAAGCGACACCTCCACCACCCCACGAAAAGGCATGCCGCAAGGATCCGTAATCTCACCAGTGCTCTTCAACATTGCGATGATCGGACTGGCCAGAAAACTCAGCAAGATCGATGGCATCCAGCACGCAATGTACGCCGACGACATTACAGTCTGGACGAATCGAGGCTCGCTAGGACAAAAGCAAGAGAGACTGCAGGAAGCAGCAACATGTGTAGAAGAGTACGTGAGAGAAAGGGGCCTAACCTGTTCCACGGAGAAGTCGGAACTTCTTAGTGTAGGGTCCAACCCCACCAAGGAGGACCTGACAGTAAGTTAGAAGGCCAAAATATACCGGAAATGGACACAATACGCATCCTAGCCATGTGGATTCAAGGAAGCAGAAGATGTACCCACACAATAAGTCTACTCAAGACATCAAAAGAACAAGTAAACCGCATGATAAAGAGGGTATCGCAGAACAGAAGCGGGATGAAGGAAAGCGACACGATCAAGCTCGTCAGAAGCCTGATAGTCAACAGAGTCACGTACTCGTTGCCATACCACCGCCTGACCAAGAAAGACAAAGAACAGACGGAGGCGCTGCTAAGAATAGCGTACAAGACGGCACTCCACCTACCAAGAAACACACCAAATGAAGAGCTGCTACAAATGGGCCTAAACAACACATTCGAAGAACTAACGGAGGCCCAGCTAAGTGCGCAAGTAGTCAGGCTCCAACAGACAGTCACCGGCCGCAAGCTCCTAGAGAGATTAGGACACGACGTAGAAGGGATCGTAGATAGAACAGCCACCATTCCAGATGAGGTCCGTCAAACACTGGATGTCAGCCCCTGCCGAGAAACATGGATCCCAACCTCCACGCCGCTAGAAGGCAGACCAGGGCAGACTATGTGCAGAGGAACCTAGCCACAATGGAAAATACAGTATACACAGATGCGGCACTATACCCATGGGACCGCAGGACCAGAAAGTTCAGAGTCGCGGCAGCAGTGGTAGACCACATGGGGGAACCAATCAGCAGTGCGACGTTAAGAAACTGTACGGTAACGGAGGGGGAGGAGGCTGCCGTAGCTCTAGCGGCGGCCGAAGGTTACCGTAGGAACAAGTCTCTGATAATCCTAACAGACTCCAAAGCAGCATACAGGGACTACACACGGGGCACAATAAGCAAGGAAGCGCTAAGCATCCTCCTCGAAGCAAGGCTTCCAAATAAGATCATAAGACACAGGATTTTCTGGATACCGGCACACACCGGGATAGAGGGTAACTCGGGGGTAGACAGCCTAGTTCGCGAGATCACGAACCGAGCAGGGCAGTCAGAAGCCCTGGAGGAACAATAACGGTGTAACCAACGTATACAGAAATACTAAACTGCCACAGAGGGCAGAGATTCAAATACTCACCACCCCACACATCATTAACACTGCACGAGGCGGTCTGCTGGCGGAGACTGCAAGCAGGGACTTTCCACAATCTATACATACTACACAAATGTTCCCTACACAATGCAGGAACACAAATCCGTGTTGCGGGGCAACCCCCACACTATACCACATCACATGGGAATGCGAACGAAACAGAGCCTTCCACAAACTAATAACCCTAGTGCGGAACAATGGGAGGGTCTGCTGACCAGCAGCGAGCTCAAGGCCCAAAGGGCACTGGTGCGGCGCGCCTGCGAAGCAGCAAGACTCAGCGGTGACCTGGAATAGGGGCGCCGACCTTGTGAAGAGGCCAAAGATATGAAGACATCGGCCCGCCGCTAAAACCAGAAATTTTTAGAGCAATAAATGTTTTTTTTTTCTCTCCCTCTCGAGAACGTTGGCGAAACGTCTTTTTCTCCGCGCGAGGATAGACCATACATAGTCTTGCGCGCATGGGCGTCACACCCACCTCATCATCCGACGGCTACGGTGGCTCAAACCGCCGAGAATGTGCTAGTTCTCTCGAGAGAGTTCTACCGCGCATAACCAATGACGATGCGCGGCTGGGCGGGAGGAAGCAACGACAATTAAAGAGCGAGAGTTGCATGCATGTGCCCTCCGGCCTTGGCGCGTTGTAGGAGACAGACTCGGCGCGGATTATTTATATAGATCGTGTCGCTTGCAGTAGCCAGCCACTCTTGAGCGAGTATGCAGCGAGTGTTGCAGTGCTGTTGCTCGGCTTTATGACTAAACCCGTTGTTCAACAAATCTGCGAGATCTGCGAGGGAGTGGCGCGTATTACAGGACTGCCACATTGTGACTCCAGACGTCGGTCTGCGGCAGTGCCCGGTGAACAACTTAGTGTTGGTTTGTTTTAGTCTCTCGTGTATTGTTCAGTTTTTCGAAACTTCTCTGCTTATTGAAAGCCGCTTTAGTTGCATCCTTTTATAGTCTTTTTGTGAACCTCTCGTACTGTGTGTTTAAAGTGTTAGGGTGAATTCCATTGTATCGTCTCCTGCTGAAAAAAGTTAGGTTTACTTACTAATTCTGACTCCGACCCTTACTCCGGCTTGAACCAGCGAAAGCTGGGCACCAAACGGCCAACCCTTCTGTCACTACAGGCAACTGATTTCGGGCTCAGCTTGCTACCCAAGTTGAGGGCAACTCGTTTGAGACCCGAACAACTACCCCACTGACTTTAAAGGCCCACTGTCCACCCTCCGGTCGAAAATATTTTCTTCCCCGGTGACTGTGAGACTTCGCCCCTAGAACGCGAAGCCGCAAAATGTTTTTGAAAAGAGTATATAATAACGCAGTTACAGCCACCGCAATCACCCGATTCTGTCATGCCTCTCTCCTTCCGTTCCCTAGCAAAGGCTTTTCACTCTCCTGCCCGAGGTCATCTAGCCTCCGCAAGAAAAATTCCCCTTCCTCCTCCGCGTTTGGCGGGAGGTGGGACGTGGCACTCCGCCAGCGCGAAAAAAAAAAACGGTCGAGGGAGCGCGCGCCGCTGGATTCAGTATGGCTGTGGCGAGGGAAAAGCGCGCTGCGAGTGATAGACACCACGGTGTAAGAATGTAGACACCCATCCTTCTCCCGTCAGTCAGCGAGACAGACCAATGGACATCGTTCGCGGTACGTACGTCACTGCTGTGGCCCATCGGGCCAGCGCAGGAAACGGGGAATGGCTTCCCGGAGGAGAGCATGAGAGAGCTTTGAATTGTATTTTCGATGCTTTGCTGCGCGCGTGTCACTGTAGCATTTTGCACAGACTGTCTCCGGTACCTGATCGAAACACTGGGCTCCTTTGCTTAAAAGGGCCTTCCCTGGACAGTGGCTCTTTAATGGTGTCTGGGAGTGTGCGCGCTATTAATAGTGCATCATTATTACAATTATTAACAGGTGACACCAGCCTGCGCAAGCCATTCCAGCAGCGCATCTGCGAGCGCAGACAGCCTTCACGACCTTATAAGCGAGGTCGTAAATGAAGAGCTTCACAGGCTGCTACCAACCCCTTCACTGCCTCAAGTAGCGATTCTTTTTTTTTTTTGTTGTATAAAACAGCGCGAAGAAACAGGATAAAGCAGATGCTGTGCCTTCGCACTGTTTTATACAAAACATGCATAACTAACTCGCCCGAACAGACGTTCTACTGTACCGATACTTGCGGAGATTATTCGCCAAGAGGTACAGTAGGCCCTTGGTACAACTCCAACCCAGACTCCCACTGCTCAGCAACCATTAGCCTTAAGCTACGTCGGCACGCTACGTAGCTCTTCTCCACGACGTGCGCGCCAAGCCGCCGCCACTGCCATCCTGTTTTCGATAGCCGCCGCTTGGCCTCCGCCCATCAAGCATACGAGAACGCAAAAGTTACAGAAAATGCGATGCCTCGAAGACTTCCAACAACCGCCCAAAATCATTTAATTGTGGTTAGGCCGGCCACAGCCTTAGACTTCACCCGTAAGACGGATTGGGCTGCGCGGGTTTACCATTGACGCTACACGACCCCGTTCTGGCGAAAGACCACAGGAAATGGACAGCTACTTGCTCAGGGAAGAGTCACTAAGACGCCGGTACCGCTCTCCATCGCCGTTCAGCCACCTGTTTGCGACACCAGGCCGCCACTTTAATGACACTATGCAAGGGAGAACCCCCGCGCCCACGAAGGAAAAACTGAAGACAGCAACCTTTGGAGGTGAGATAGCTCAATGGCCAAAAAACGAAGATCCTTCGCTAACGACGACGAGTGACGACAACGACGCTAATACACCGGCGAACTTTATGGGTACGCCGTTATAGATGAGACGCGCCCTGACTTCAAAGTGTCACCGCCGCTATGCACGACGGCAACATATCGACACACGACTATACAACAAGTTGACGGCGCCCAGAGAAGTGACAACAGTGTAATACCCAGGAATGGGATTTTGCGCCACATTTCTGGGTATTATGCAGCACCAACTCACCCCTCAAGCTGTTATTTTAACAACGGTGTGCTCCGACCGCAACGTCAGCACACGTCAAAGTAGAGATCGAACACCGAAACAACATGTATTACAAGGGCACTGGCAAGTGCCCTCGACAACAAGGTAAGGTACCTCCCGCTAGGTATCCGGCAGGATGATTGTGTTATAGCTGGGTCCATCTTGCGGGCGAATTCTAAATAGAAAAACAGGCATTTTATTATTTCCATGCATACATTTTAGCGAACATATAAGTTCAGTCATAAGTGCATAAAATTCATGAGTGTGATGTTATTTATTTATCCAATGCAGTTTAGGAACATGTCGCTTTTGCTTGCGCTGTAAATTCTATATGCCGTGCAAGATAAAAAACGTATTATGGCTGTCGCGAACATCTGTTAACGATCACAATTCTCATCTTGTTGTTCCCTTCAGAATATACAGACTAACAAACCCTATAATCATAGCTCGTGCCGAATTCTGCACTTCTCTTAAACGACTGTCTCTAAACCTTTTATATTAAATTTCTGTTCTCTTATGACTCTTTTTGCAGGTCTCTAAACATGTCGCTTCAAGTGACACAAGACCATTTGCTCCGCCCTAAGCTACATGTGCGTTTATTAAGTAAGTTTTTCACACGAGTGAGGAAGACTGGCTGTTCATGTATATTTGTTGCGCATAATTTGCCGTTATCTTGAGGTGTGAGGCTACCTGTCATGTTTATGGCAGGCAGTACTTCTCCGGTATCATGCGATCTATAGCACCATGGAACCAGATGAAATGAGGGAGGTTGAAGGAGGCGCCAACTTGAGTTGCTTGTTCATGAGGAGACGAGGAGGCGAGAATAAATACCTTCGGATTCCCTTTAACCCCGCCTAAAACCAGTTATTTATATGTAAAGCGAGCACGTTCGTTGTTAGTGGATAAAGCGCGCCTTAATATCTATGTCGCTTGACACTACAAATAAGTTGGGAGCTTTTCACTATGCTCAAACGTATGGGTGTTATGATGGAGCACATTAAGATATTAGTAATACAACGAGTAGCAAACTGCATTTACGCAATGATTGTCCTCCCCGGAGCCGAACAACGAAGCTCAAAACGCTGTCGCGCGTGAGATGTAAATCTGAAGATTGAATGTCCCCTCAGGTTTATGGATCAAAATTTACATGGTGTATTTAGAGGACGTACATCCTGCCAATTCTTAAACAATAATTAACAGTACCGCGCGACCAGCTACTGCCCGGCGCTGCTGCATCGGAAAAAAACAAGCAGATGGCAAAGCACACGAGGGCAAGAGCAGGTCTACAATTCCTGCTGCTGCACTGAGCGTCATCTGCTAGGCTGTTCTGACAGTGCGAAGCATACCCTGCCACAATAATCTGTCATACTGGGATGCCCCAACAAACTGCCACTACTTGTTTGTTTCCACTGCCTATGATGGGGATAACATTTTTATATACACACGTATATTCTCTGCAAACAACATAGCATGCCCAATATATATTTGCATTTGTTACTTTCGGATAAAAAATTATTTATCGAGGAGAATAAATAGCAGTCCAAAACTAAGTTTCAGAACCCTCCTCCAAATAGTACCGGCACATGGAAACGGGGACATGTGTAGTACTTAAACGTTGCAGGTCTGCACCAATCAAAGCGACGAGCATACAGCTTATAAAACCAGCGCTCTCAGAACACAGGCATGAAACTTAATTCGAGGGATTCCTTTCAACGGGAGCCGAATAGCGAAACAGGCGACACTTTTTTGCGCTGCATGATTACTCCCTTACGCTCGTCCCTTCTCCTGGTCTCCCCTTTGCTTCGCTTCGTCTGCACTGCACCGGGCAGTCGACGGTCGCGTAGTACTGTTAAAGAATTGGACTTGTATACATATGGGTGATCATAAAAAGATTGACTGCGTAGCACTACTAGCCGCAATCGCAATTTTTTTCAATCCCTGTCGGAAGCCACACACACACACTTTATAAGCAATGCTGCGCATGCGACGCGTGGTCCGCTGCCCGAGCCATTCTATCCTAGTGCAAGCCTCCGGGAAGAGCCATAGAGCTCGCGTGGGTGCCCGCTCACTCGCAGGTAGCAGGCAACACCATCGCAGACTACCATGCCCGAGAAATGTCAATCTGGGGCGAGCACGAGCCGGGAGAGCTACCGCATCCGGTTACCAGCTTTCGGAAGATTACCCGGATGTACCGAGAGGAAAGGTGCAGACTGCCAGAACCGCACTCCAAACTCACCAGGCACCAACAGACGATCCTGCATCGAGCGCAGGCGGGATCGCTTGCGCATCCCGTACTGATGAACCACATGTACAATGCGGAACACAATATTTTCTGTCCTTTTTGCAAAAATGAAAAGGGCACCTTGTCGCACGTTTGGAAGAATGTAGAAAACTCAAGACCCACTCCCTACTCCGCTTCCCGCCAATACACCCAATATCTACCCCTTGAGCGATCGGAGACCTTGTTATCCAACCCCGCTCTAACGATTCAGCTCGCACTGACGGACAGGGGCCAGAAGCTGCTGGAAACATATCGATCCCGACTCTAAGGAACCACCCCGTCTGGGGCCTGCATGCACCACCGAGTTATTTCGGGCCTAATAAATTTGATTCCTCCTCCTCAGTTGTGTGGCGAGACAGAGCTGCGTGCAGTGAGACAGTGAGGAAGCGCGCGGCATACTAGTTGGTTCTCTCTGATTGCCATGGTATCGGCGCATTTGCACAACTGTCATGTGATGTGATGTGATAACAACTTTACTTTTCCACTAGATAAGGAGGCCCCCATTCCCCGCCCCCGGTACGCAGGCCTAAGGGACGGGAGCCGAGACCTCCGCGATCAGAAGCAAGCAAAAAGCTCTTGGCTTTTCGCGGCTTCTTCCGCCAGGCGGATGGCTTGTTGCTGTGGAGCAGGGACCTCGCTCCGCAGCAGGGCTTCCCAGGGTTCGCTACAATCTATATTTGTTTTAGCCACTGGGGAGCTAGCACATTCCCAGGTTATATGGTCGACGGTCCCTCTCTCCCAACAGTGCTTGCATTTATCGTTTTTTCTATCGTCCATCTGGACATAATATGCCCAACCCGGGTTTACAAAGTTCCCAGCTTGCAGACGCCGCCATACGACTGCCTCCATATTGTTTAGATATTTATCCGGTGGTGGCACCAGTCTCCTGCTTAACCTGTAATTTTGAAGAATCTCCGTTAAATTTTGCAGACCTTCGTCTATGTTCCTGATGTCGGGTGGCTCCACAGTTACCCAGAAGTAGAGAGCTCGGGCTAACTCGTGGGCCGCTTTGTTGCCAGGAACGAAAGTGTGTGCAGGGGTTCAAATATGGCGAATTTTCCTATTTAGTTGTCTACTGGCCAGAATCCTTGCCACTTCCGGCGATACCCTACCCTTTCCAAAATTCCAAATAGCCGTATTGCTATTGCTGATTAGGAAATTGGCTTGCGTTCCGACGCAAGCGAGCGGTATTGCAACTTCTTCATCCGCTTCGGCGTTGCGGTTTCTAATGGTGGCGGCTGATACCGGGGCACCTCGGCCGTGGACCACCGAGGCGACCGCCGCCCCCGTTTTGCCACTTGCCGCATCCACGTACGCAACCGATTTGCTGTCCATCGAATCGAAGCGTCTGATTAGTGCTTCTGCTCTATTCTCCCTCCTCTCTGGGTTGAATATGAGATGCATGTTACGAGGGAGGGGGGGGGGATGATTATATTTTCTCGGCAGTCCTGTGGGATACTTGCTTTTTCTCGTAGTCCCCTACCTCTCTGCAGGCCTACCATTTCGAGTATAGTTCTGCCCGTGGTCATTTGACTTAATCTTTTCAGCTGCGAAACTATGACAGCCTCCGCTATTTCGTCCCAGCTATTGTGCGCGCCCATAGAAAGGAACGTTTCTGTGGGTGTGGTAATTAGTAAGCCCAGGGCCCTCTTTATGCACCGCCGAATGAGAGAGTCTAATCTCGTCTTCTCCTCCTACCTGATATTTAAGAACGGCATGGCATTGCTTACGCAACTTATTACGTAAGCTTGGGTTAGTTTAAGCAAGCGTCTTTCCTTCAGGCCTCGTCCTTACAACGCGGTCCTTCTACATACTTCAATGGCTTGCGTGGCGAACTGTGACGTCACGCGCGGCTCCGATGGAGGAGCGGGCGCGTGGCTGCCGAGACGACGACGGTTACCATGGTAACGAAACATGCATGCAACTGGCCCTTCCTGGCCACTGCGAAGTGCTCGACTGGTAGCTCAGCGTAGGCTCCTCCGAGTGATATATGTGTACATAAAGATGTTTGATCGATAATGCCACTTTCTTTTCCTATAAATCAGTTTACAATTTTACTCTGGCTTCAGCAAAGCGACGTATTATCAAGTAGAGAATTCGAGCTAACTCGTGGGGCGCTGTTGCCAAGAACGGACGTGTGTGCAGGGGTTCAAATAAGCCGAATTTTCCTGTTTAGTCGTCTACTGGCCAGAATCCTAGGCACTTCCGGCGAGACCCTACCCTTTCCAAAATTCCAAATAGCCGTCTTGCTAGCGCTGATAAAGCCACGTATTATCTTGAAGGCCTGCGACTCCCTTCGTGACGTCACCCATCACGACCCAGCCGCCGTTCCCCTGCGACCATACCGTGCATGCTGGACAAGCTCAATGTGTGATAGCTGCGGGTGTGCAGTAAAGCTTGCACCTTATATTTTGTTGCACCCTCTTCAAAAAAGGAACTTGGGATGAGTGAATTTTTTTCGTGCCTAATAATGACAGCATCAAAAATATAGCAGCAATAGTTTGCACGTACCGCGTCTACGAGGTCAAGAAAATACAGAGATGAAAAAGAAATATACTAGACTTAATTAGGATAGTTAGTAGTTGCATAATTACAAATGGCATAAACTTTTTCTTGTGTCCACTGCTTCAGAAGATTCTACTGTAAAGGTGCCAGCTTGCTGCTCTGTACATCTTCTGCACTCATGTCAGTTCTAGAGTACTCAAGTTTTCTTTGTACATGCATAGTATTTAACATAGTGTCTGCAGCAGCGCGTAACATGTTGCCCAGCACCGTGACACGATGATGGCATTCCTGCAAATATCACCACTATGCTATCTGCCAAGCAGTTGTTTTCTCAGAGCATCAAACAGGTCTCTGTAATTACCTGAAGCATTATTATGTTGAAAGTGTGTTTTTCAAATACCATTTGTGCGTGAAAAACAGCTTTAACTACAGCAGGCTCTGGGAACATATGGCGTCTCTGGTTAGATATGTTAGAAAATTTTAGTCGTTACAGTTCAACGATCAAGTGATCAGCGTAATCTTTGCAAGGCAGTGGCTTCACAACTGCATGGACAGAGAATCCTGCTATATATATTGTGAGCCTTCCATGGATCTTCTTTCACATGTACATACCATCGTCATCCTCCCGCGGCACCACCTGTGGCACGTGCCTCGGGCCATTGGAATAAACGCCAGGCACGACGCCGCCTGTAGCACGCGCCTCGGTTGAATATCGGAATAAACGCCAGACAAGGCATCCCTTGCCTTGTCGTCTCTACCTGGATTTCTTCCCCAAGTGGTGGAGGAGAGACTTGATTCTCATAGTGTCTTCTGGCCTGCTCTCTCTAGAGCTACGTTCAGGTCATTGTTTGACACCTGCCACCATCGTTATGTCCATCGAGAGTACCCACGAATCGGCCAAACCCTCTACTTCAGCTGCATTAACCCCTCCGGCTGTGCCCAGTAACAACGGTACACGTCGCTGTTCGCTGGGCGTTGCGACGAAGAACTAGAATGACTGCCTCGACGCCTATGAACGCTGCAGTGCCCACAATCGGTGAGACGATGGCCTAAAATTTCTCAATATTTTTTCTATCTCGTTGAGGTCGCCAGAATCTGGTTCAATAATGGCGAACACCATACCACTAACTGGACCACCTTCAAACATCTGTTCCGACAATGCTACGCCGACTCTGTCCTTCGGACTAAGAGTGCAAAGCTCATTTCTCACCTTCAAGGTCCCAGTGAGTCATATGCGTCTTACATAGAGTCCGTATTTGCACTCTGCAGGCGTATTAGTCCCACCATGTTAGAACCTGAAAGCGTACATCACGTCTTGAAAGCAATCAATTAGGTTGCTTTTAACACCATAGCTGCCCGAAATCTTTCAAGTGTTGGTTCCATTATTACGACCTGTCAACGCCTCAGCCAGCTGCAGCCCTCTCTATTTACAGCCCAGCTTCGCTACTCGCCTGACCTCTTCTGATCTCAATCTGAGGGCACTGATTCGATCAATTATCCGCGAGAAGCTATAAGCCCTCACTGCTGTCTGTCGACACGGGTGCGATCATTCTTCAGCACATTCTAATGGCGCCGGTCTCCGCAACATCATTAAAGAAGAGTTGCCAACAATCACCTAACTTGTGGCATCCGACCCTCCTGCACCTCGCCCAGCGCCAACTTACGCTCAAGTCTCTGCATCCTCCCTCGTTTTGTCCCCCTGCCCCGACAGGCACAGCCCTACAGTCATATCAATACAATGGCGACGAATCAACCTGCACCACCCTATACGAATCTTCGCGCCCCTCCCGACCAGTCTGCTACTACTGTGGTATTAGAGCACACATATCGCGCTTCTGTCGTCGCCGTCTTCAGAACGAGCGCCGTAGTTACGCCGCCTTCAAACGTAACCTGCCTTTAGCTTCCTATTATCAACGTTGGTCTATTCTCAGCCCACTTGGTCGATCTTCTCCGCTTCTAGTATCCTCGTCTGAACCTAGTGGGGCCCATGTATTCGATGCCGGTCTCCATCCCCATACCGCCGCTTTTTCCACTCTCCAACCCGCAACAACTGTCCGCAATACGGAAACCTAAGTGATATAGTCCCGGAGGTCAGACTGCTGTCTGCGAAATTACTAAACGTCCTCCTGATCGCTCCTACAATATGGTTTCAATTTTCGCTGAAGAATTGCCGGTCGAAGCTTTGATTGATACAGGAGCTGCAATATCAGTCATCCATGCTGATTTGTGTTACCGTTTGCGAAAGGTGACGACACCGTAAGATGGACATGAACTCTGTGGAGCAAATGACGTCAATCTGCGCCCTTCAGCAAAGTGCACTGTGCGAGTTGTTATCGACGGCGTTCGCTACTATGTACAGTTCGCTATGCTTTCATCCTGAGCGCGTCTGATAATTTTTAAATGGGATTTTGTCAGCCGCTTAAGCATTAAATTTTTGTGGCGACCGTGTCATCCATATGACAGACAGTGAATTTTCATCTGACTTTTCTGAACAACATCATCTCCTGATTGCCGTGGCTGACGCTGTTTTGCCTCATCAGTGGGAAAAGCTACTTACCCTTGTTTCTGACCACATCTTTGACGGGGACGTACTCACCACATCTCATCGTCATCTAGCACGCGGCATCACCTTCCCGTTAAGTCTTGTCCGGTTCAACAACGGCTCAGTAACAGTAGCGGCCACCTACAATTCACGTGAATCCCTCGTGCTCCCAAAAGGAACTTCCCGCCCTTGCATGGCGGATGTTCAAACTTTGTCCCTGATGGTGCTCACCGCCCTTCTGCCTCAAGAATGTGTTTAGTCAGACGTCTCTCTTCCTGTTCTCTCAAATACTATTACTCCGAACCTCGCGCCGAACCAACGCCAACAACTCCTGACATTTCTTCGACACCACCAAGCCATTTGGGATGCTACTTCCCCACAACCGAGACGGACTAGTGTTGCACAGCACCGCATCTATACTGACAGTAACTCCATAATCCGCCGACGGCCCTGTCGAGTTTCTCTATCTGGACAAAATGTAAGGGAATAAAACGTAAATGACATGCTCCGTCGCAATAATATTTGTTCCTCAACAAGCTCATGGTCCTCCCCAGTAGTGTTAGTTAAAAAAGCGCCAGACACGACATCCTTTTCCTTGCTGTCTGGACCTGGCCTTCTTCCACAATATAGCGGGTTGCTTAAGTTTGAGGTAGTTATCTAATTAATTGATTCTGCATTCTTCATCAATTCTTTTTGCATCGGCGGGTATCAGAGATAACTTGCAGAGGTCTTACATTTCTGGTTCAAAGCGTACCGAAGCCAAATTTTTATTTCAGACTTGAATACCTTTGTGTGATTAAGTTATAAATTTATACAGAGGACCGGCGGTACCGTTCAAACCTGGCCTCTAACTTTCAGCTTGCAAATATTTTTTGTTTTGAAAGTTTTGTGCTTCTATGTGTATTGTAGCATGCGCTCGCATATTATAGATATTTCATTCACAACGCGAATGCTATAAATTCAGTGGCATAATATATTAAGTATACTAAATTCGCTCGATACTATGCCCAGTAAATTTATCCGAAAAGTTGAATCACGATGGATGGAAATAATCTGTAAATCCGTGGTTATACAGAGTGGGATAATATGTATCGCCATTTTTAAATGGACATGACACAAAAGCAACAAATATGAGAGCTGCTAAGAACAAGAAGTTTATTGCATTCTATTTCTCAGAAAAAAATTGTCACAATAATTACCGATAACTCCAAATGAGCGCCAAATGCACTGCGCCATGCATTTTAGTACTCCCTTTGTCCAAACTTCTGCACGATATGATTACCAATGATTACACTTAAACGATTGCTTCGATGTGCAAAAAAATATGGCTAAATATTATTAATGCACCTGCAGATAGTCTTCGATGACAGGTTTGAAGTGAAACGGATCGATGATAATAATTTTTCTTAGAGGTAGGTCACCGCCGCTTGCGGCGAGGCTGGCCTGCCACAGAATATTTATCTGTTCTAAGCCGTCATTGCAACCGCCACCATTTCGGTGTTGGACGACGGCTGTTGTTGCGATGCGCGTCTTTCTCTCACTCTTCCTGTTCTTTCCTCTCTATTTTCTCTTCTGTCTGCACGAGGCAGCCGAGGTGGCTCAGCTACAGAGCCAGTAGCAGGCCCGTGCAGTTTCCTTTCCTTCTTCCTACAGCCACAACAACAACAACAACTAAGCCAACCACGTCCACACTGGCACTAGACAGCCTTGCTTTTTCCTTGACAATCATTATCCGCTGAAAGCTTTCATTTAACTAGTAATGTTGTATGCGATTTGTGTTTGTTTATTTTTAAGTGCTATCTTTATAAGGGCGTTCTTTTTTCAAATTATAAAACCGGCTTTTATTTGTTCGTGATGTTTCAGCCTGCACGCGAAGGCACTCCCCCTTTGCATTTGCGGACGCATGCCCTAATTCGCGACGTCTACTGGTTGAGCTCTCACTCTGAATCGTTTCCGAAACAGATAGTGGTTAATTATTTCCTCAGGCCCACCGAGAATTACATTCGGACGTTAGTATGAAATTTCCATAACTTGTTCTGCGTTCTTTGTCACTGAAGAACTTGCAGACTTACCTTTATTCAATCTAATTTCTTAGTCAAGTCAACACAATAGATGGTGGAGAAAACTCGACAGCATGATGCGTAGTTCGGACCCTGAGCTTCAGCTCGTAACTATCCGACTGGCGGAAAGCCGCCTGGACTCAAGGTCTACCGGCCAACATCTGATGTGGCACCACCCTCCTGCCCCGTTGGTCCGCGAGCCATGAGAGACAAGGGGAACCAGCTAATTCTTCTGTCGAAGGCGATTATATCCACTACCACCATTAATACTGCTAAGCCACGGGACGCACGTGTGCGGTTTGCGACGTACATTGGGGAAATCCGTAATTGCGGCTAGTAGCACTACGCATTACAAACATTTTTATGGACCGAAATTACACGCGTTAAATATACCCCATACATACCGCGACATAAGAGGAGATGCACCGGTAAATGTTCCTATGGGACAGCGTTATGGGCTTCTTACTGTCGCGGCGTTGCAGGTCATGGTTACGTACATGCAGTTTTCATCTCATTTAATTACTAATATTTTAATTTGTTCCTTCGGTATAATACACATACCTTTAGCTTATTGTTACGGGGCGGCAAGCCGGTGAACAAAAGAGGAAGAAAACTGGGAGATGATGTTCGATGACCATGAGATGACATTGAAATGTTGGCGGGCCCAGCGCTAGAGCACCTGTTCGCGCCACTGCCCGCTTCCTCTTCGTCCGTAACATCACAGTTTGTCGATGTTGATGACTCCATGGCTTGACGATGTGTGTGCCTGAATGGCTGAAGAAGAAGAGGAAGAAGTAGACAACGGCTTGCCGCCGTTAAAATTTCAAGTTATTTCAGCAACACTAGCTCCTAATTATTAGGTTATCTGTATCATATAGTCAAATCGACATTATCAAAAATATTATGTCACCTACAACGAATTCTGGCCAATCCCCCACTGTGGGTATGTGCCATTACAACGAGGGAGAAGAAGAAGAAGAAGAAGAAGAAGAAGAAGAAGAAGAAGAAGAAGAAGAAGAAGA
>JAJIZL010034731.1:0-22423 GCA_023969395.1 Amblyomma maculatum | reverse complement strand
GAAGAAGAAGAAGAAGAAGAAGAAGAAGAAGAAGAAGAAGAAGAAGATTAAACCTGCCTGCCTGCGACGACATGAGTGGCATGCGCTGAGCCAGAGTGCCAGCAGCTACGTCGATTTCTGATCTGCCTGTCCTGGGAGTCCTCAAGGTGTTCGGTGCCTGAGCTTCTTCGTGGTGAGGCCTTTCCACGTTCAGGGGGGTTTTGATCAGGGTTCAGGCTAGCTTTATAGGGTTTGGTAATGTAAAGGTGTCATTACCTTGCGCACAGGCATGTCTTTCACCACCCCGGGAGGGGGCTCGGCAGATTGGTTCGCCAGCCTGCCGAATGAAAGCTTGCCTCTGGAATCATTTGCAAAAAATGGCGTCGATGTGATTCCTGTCGCACTCATACCGATAGGCGATGGAATGCTGAAAATGAAAAATCCGAAAGCTATTCAGCAGCAACTCAAAACTCTGACGGATCACTACCTTGATATCTCTGAGGTGCGACCTTTCGGGAGAAGAGGTATAGTTTGCAAATCTGCAAACATTAATTGTGTGTCAGATCTGCTACGCTGCAGTTCTTTTACATCGATTCCTGTAAAAGCTTTTATTCCTGAACAGCTGGCTTGCACTAAGGGTATTGTGCGTGGAGTGGATCCTGCATCTACTGCTCAAGAAATTTTGGAGGAATTTCAGGAAGCAGGAACTGGTGTTCTTTCAGTGTATCGCTGCTCTCGGATAGTGGCCGGGGTGCGTGTTGCTACAGAGTCAGTTATAACAACCTTTGCCGGTCTCATGTGTCCATCTGAGTTAAAAATTTGGCCAATTATTTATCGCATTGACCCGCTACGTCCTCGCCCCCTTCAATGTACCAACTGTTGGCGATTTGGACACAGTGGACGAGCGTGTAAGTCTGCGACAAGATGCAGGGTGTGTGGGGAAGGACACTCTTCTAATAGCTGTACCGCTGCAAGACCTAGCTGTTGTCTGTGCAGTAACGAGCACTCGGCTGATGACCCCAGTTGTGAGAAACGATCCCAGGAGCAAGCGTTACTAGAATTAATTCAAGAGAATCGTTGCTCTCGAGCAGATGCTTATGCCCTTCTTGATCGGAAAAGGCACACTTATGCCAACTGTGTGCGCCCTTCTACTCCAGACTTTGAGACCTCGTTGTCTACCGCAATTGTGAAAACGGTTGAAAAAGCCCTTTCTGTCGTGGTTGACCGTATGCTTACCAGCTTTACTGAAGCTTTGTCTAGTATTGTTGGTAGCCAGTCACTTTGCCCACCTCAACCTGTGCTGACTCCAGCATCTATTTCATCTCAAACCTGTACTGAAAGTTCAAATGCAGATTCTCCTCTAGTGCTGGCTCAAGTGCACACAATCGACAGTGTCCCTGTAGGCATTTCTCGCAAAAGTTTTTGCTCTAATGATGTTGAAATGGCATGCCCTACTCAAAAGCGCCGTGCTTCTAGCTCACCCTCTAAGTCCTCCATTTCTCAGACCAAAACTAAAAAAGGACCTTCCAAAGTTTCACAGCAAACAGATGTGTTAAAAGAGGCTATTGCGGCCTCAATTTTAGATAAGTAATCATGGCAGGTGTACAAGTTCTGCAGTGGAATTGTCGCTCTATTATATCTTCACTTCCAGATTTATATCTTCTCCTTTCAACACATAAACCAGACATAGTGCTTTTGCAAGAAACTTGGCTCTCCCCCGCAAAGTCATTTACCTTAAAGAAATATCATGTTTTCCGCGCCGATCGTGTAAACGGTAGGGGCGGTGGTTTATTAACTTTGATATCGTCAAAATTATGTCACCGGGCAAAAATAAGCAAAACAGTAATGAATCCTGAGTGTGAGATTTTGGCTGTAGATATCATATTGCCGCATTGTGGCCCTGTCACAGTCGCTAACGTCTACTGCCCCACAGGTGTACGTAGCACAGACTATTTTGACAGATTACTTACAAATTCTAATAGGGTAGTTATTGCAGGTGGTTTTAACTCGCATCATACTCTTTGGGATAACTACTCCGACGCATGTGGACAGCTGTTATGGACGTGGATGTCGTCAAATGCTGTGCGCTGCTGCAATTCTCGGGCTATAACCTTCATGCGCGGAAATTCACAATCTGTCGTCGATTTATCCCTGGCAGCAGGTGGGATAGGTATTGGAGGATGGTCCACAGTAGATAGTGGTACGTCTAGCGACCACTTTCCAATAACATTTACCATCATGATGAGCACAACACGAGATAGAACTTTGGACCGTAAACTAGTAAACAACGCCAAATATGCAGCTTCGCTACGCTCCTCCCTCAAATCAAACCTTTGTTCATGTAGGACCGACAAAGCACAAAAGGTATTTTCCTCAATCGCGAATGCTACTGTAGATTCCCAGTTCACTGTGCGGTCTACAGTAAACAATAAGTCGCCATCCCCATGGTGGAATGACGCGTGTGAGAAAGCCTTCCGCCGTAGAAAAGCAGCATGGAAAAGCCTCTCTTATAACCAGAGCCCAGTAAACTGGATAAACTACAAATTTTGTTCGGCGTCATTCAAAAGAGCCATAGCGCAGGCAAAGGACGAGTACAACGAAAATTTAAATACTTATTTGTCAAACCCTAAGCACAGGAAGGCTTTGTATCGTTTCATGGAACGAAATAGAAACTCGCACCTTTCACAGTCATTAAGTTCAGTAGTGTTATCCCCACAGGAGGCAAAGGATGAGTTAGAACAAATTGCGCAAGGACTAGCATTACGTTTCCAGGAGCAGTGCAGAGTTCCCTTGCACGCTCCCATTTCCTGCTCAGAGTATGTTGAGGTTGATAGGTCAGAATTACTATCTGTGATTTCTTCCATGAGAAACTCGGCTCCAGGTTGGGACGGGGTTACGGTAGGTATGGTAAAAATTTTAGCAAATGATTTCACTCAGGATCTCCTGGATCTGGTTAATGAATCATTAGAATCTGCATGGCTGCCTCACGTCTGGAAAGTGGCGAAAATTATATTGCTCTTGAAAGACCCTGGTAAAGGATTTCATGTTGAAAACATTCGGCCGATAGCTTTGACTTCGAATCTAGTAAAATTAATAGAAAGAATTGTGCATGGCCGCCTCTCAAAGCATATCTCAGAGGTTAATGCTTTGAGTTCTTCCCAAATAGGCTTCCGCAATGGATGCTCAATATGGTCTGCACATGTAGATTTAGAAAGTAGGATTCGCCTTGCAGTGTACAACAAGGAGGTATCAGCGTTAGTGACGCTCGATATTGCTAAGGCCTATGACAGCATTGAACATTCCATTCTACTAAACAAGTTGTCATTATTACGTCCTCAGTTCTACATTTATGCGTGGATCAGGGAATTTTTGAAAGGACGAGAATTTTTTTGCACTGATGGCACATTAACCTCAGACACCTATGCACAGACAAGAGGGGTGCCTCAGGGTTCTGTGCTCTCCACACTCCTTTTTAATATATTAATGTGCGATATTCCGGTTCATCCTGATGTCACTGTATATGTATATGTAGATGACATAGCATTCTTCGCCTCGGCAAAATATATTCATGACCTATATCGTTCACTACAGGCTTACCTAAATGCACTTGAGGTCTGGTTTGACAAAATTAAATTGGTTTTAAATGTGTCCAAAAGTAGTGTGCTAGTTTTTAAAACCGTAACCCCCTTATATGTTTCGTTAAACTACCGCTCAGATGTAATACCTCAAGTGGAATCTGTGCGGTATTTAGGCATTACGTATGATGCTAGTATGGATTGGAGGCTTCACATTAAGTCTAATGTTCGGAAAGGTGAACGTGCCCTTGGTAGGCTGACACGGATAAGTAACAGGAAATTTGGTATGCGTCGAGATACCCTTCTACTTTTGTACAAAGCCTATGTGAGACCGATTCTGGAATTCGGCTGCATTCTTTTTTCTGGGTGTCCAAAATATAAGCTACATCCTTTGCTGCTTTTAGAAAGACGGGCGCTGCGCCTCTGCCTAGGGCTTCCACAGTCAGTCTCTACCACCGTTCTGTACTTGGAGGCCCGCATTCCGGACCTTAACTCCCGTTTCCCCCTTCTAACTGTCAGATCATTCTTGCGATCATTTGAGACTACTCCCGGTGTGGCTATACCTATTTTTGTGTCAAACCCCGCCCTCTTTCTCACTCACCAGTGGCCAAGGGTCTGCAAGCCCCAGGTTGTTTATACGCAGAGCATTTTAACAAACATTGGTGTGGACCTTGCTTCTATATGCCCTATTGGTTGCTCAACGTCCTTTGTGGATATAAATTATGATTCTATATTTCCATCTAATGTGAAGCACTTGCCCTCAAATTTAATATCCAGTCTCCTATGTGAACACCTTGAAAAGTTCCCTGATCACGCTGTAATTGCCACTGATGCGTCTGTGATTGCGCACAAAGCTGCGATTGGAATTTTTTCGGAGTCTCTTTCCTGGAGTTTTTCGGTGCGTGTCCCGGATTACACACCGATATTTCTAGCAGAGTTTATGGCAATTGGGCTAGCGCTACTAAAAGTTCCCTGCAGTCAATCAAAAATAATTTTTCTATCAGACTCTCTTTCTGTTTTGTTGTCACTGGAGTCAGCACGGGATGCTCAGTTGATCCGCTCACTAAAGTATTTCATACCGGGGTGGGTGAAAGAAATACGCTTCATCTGGGTCCCCGGACACAGCGGTATTTTTCATAACGAAACTGCAGATTTCCTGGCTAAATCAGCTCTTGATGCATCTGTTTCTTGTACCATTCCTAATATCACCATTTTTGGAATGTCCCGTTTCCAGCGATATCAATACCTAGCCGCTACATGCAATGATTCTTTGCTATCTACAGCCGAATACCAGCATCTCATATACTCATGGAAAGTTCGAGCATGTAAATCACGGCAGTGTGAGGTTACGATGACTCTTCTGAGATGCAGGATTCCTCGCTTAAATCTTTATTTATGTAGATGCGGGATCATCCCCACAAACCTTTGTGAGGCTTGCGGTGAAATTGAAAATATCGATCACTTCCTTCTCGCTTGCCGAAGGTTTTCACATCAGAGGAGGGTGCATTTAGAAAGTCCAATTGCACGCTTGGGATTTACGTTATCGGTCCCGCTTCTACTCTCCTTCGGTGCGAGTGCGAAAGGATTTGCGTTGCCTCAAATTTGTCAGTACTTACATAACTACATAACAGCTACGGACAGATTCCCCTGCTAATTGCATTCCAAATTTACAAAACTACAAATTTTTGCATCATATTTTTTCATTCAATAACTTTTGTGATCTAAAACCTTTTGTTTTTGTTTAGTTGTCAATTACTTTATTACATTAATTCAGTTTGTGTAGGACATTTGGCAGTCCACACTGAACCCTGGCCAATCCCCCTTCGTGGGTATGTGCCAAATATCAAGGAAGAAGAAGAAGAAGAAGAAGAAGATGCTTTCGGGCCACAGGTCACTAAGTCCCATTGGCGGAGGCTCAGGCAAACATGGCATAGGAAGGGGTGATGTACTCGAATATAGCGGCGCCTTGGGTCGATGGGGTCTCAGGTCGACAAATCGGGTCAGCAGGGTAACATGGTCATCTGCTCTGTCGCTCTGTCTTGCGGTCGTGTGGTTGGCGTCTCGGGCAGTCTCCTTCGTCATGTCTTGTGGTCGGGGCGGAGGAACGGGGTCGAGAAACTGAAAGTTCGGGTTGTGTCAGACAGGCTGGGGAACAGCCACGCGATGCACTCAATGGACCCCGCTGCCCATGGCGCAAACAGACATAAGGCGCCGAAGCTCCGGGTCAGGTTGATGACGGATGATGTACACAGCGCCTCCAACCACAATGTTATGGGGCGGCAAGTCGATTAACACAGGAGAAAGCGAACTGAGAGCTGATGTTCGATGACGGTGAGAAGACGTTTATTGAAAAGGTTGGCATTCCTAGCGAGAGCGAACCTGCCTGCGATAATGCCCGCTCCCCCCCCCCCCCTTCCTCATCCATAACAATATCAATAAGCTTCATTGTTATTTGAAGGGCAACTAGCCATAGGTATAAAGCCGCGCTTCACTCAGTGGCCATGAACGCACTCGCTTGACCTAGGAATATCGGTTTTGAGCTGGACTTCAAGGATACCAGACGGTTATGTTTTCTAAACGTCTCTTCATTCTGAGCGACTCATGCGCACCTCCTGCCATCTGGTTCATTTATTCTTGACTCGTGAGGCTATAAACCAATGATATCAGATAACCACCACCCGTCTGAAACATGGCAGTAATTGTCCGCTCAAAGTTCTGCGCCGAGAATGCCAATGACAGTTTTTTGGAGAAAATAAACTTTACCACTATAACTTTAAGAAATCACCATAAAGATAACTGACCACGAACAATTAGCAACAAAGCAAAATTCTCTAAATCCTCTCGAGTCTTGTCCGGCTGCGAATCAAAATTTTATATTACATTTGCAGTTTCCACTCTTAACTGGAAGCGAAAAGCAAGGTGCCCGTGTGTTGTGCGTTGTCAATGCACCTTAAAGAACCCCAGGTGGTCGAAATTTCCGGCGGCCTCCACAACGGCGTCTCTAATAGCCTGAGTTGCTTTGGAACGTTAAACACCACCAAACCAAAACCAAACCTTAATCGATTGTGCAGTGAAACTTAAGCGGTAGTGTTTTCGCATTTTCATTTTTCTTGTACTTCAGAAAATATGGAGTTTAATGCGAGTCAAAGTTTTAGGGACATCATATGGAGCAGTTTGAATCTTTTTTAATTTTAAAGTGCCCTGGAATCAAAGAGTACAATGGCACTTTGCGTTTTTCCTCCGTCGAAAAGCGTCCGCTGCAGCCGGAATCAAACCAACGTCATCGGGATGAGCAGCCGAGATCCCTATATTAACTTTCATCTAGAGCACCGGAGAGCGACAGAACAGTGCCCGTGGCTTTAGCATCTGTGTGACACCATGTAATGTTGGCGGTGCCATTAAGAGTAACTGTCGAGAATATCTTGGATAAGCAAAGGAACTCAAGCATTCATTTCCGCTCGTTCTATATAGCTGACGATGAAGGGCACACAAGTAGTTAGACGGGAACGGTCACACAGAGACGGAGCATGCTGCCAAGTTTGTCTTATGAAGGCGCGCATCACATTATATGTATGGGCATATTACATTCAAAGGCAACATATTGACGGAGGGGAAGGGTAGAAAAAAGGACTTCCATATATAACGTCATATGTTCTATTTTAGCGAATACCTCCAATATATTCAAAACTTGCAATAAAGCAATTAACCGGGCTTGTATTTGGAAGATGATTGTTTAGGGGGCATAAGTAGATGGACACATTTCATAGTCATGACTTCTCTTTCGTTAGTGTTCATCGCAAGTTTTACACACAACCTAATTCACACTGATAGCCTATATTTCGTCGCATGATTTGTAAGCATTACCATAAAATTATTTTCTTACGAAGATTGCGCCATATTGATTTTTTTTTTCAATTTGACTGATACTAGCTCGAATCAGAAATGTCAAGCATGGTCTGTGAATCAGAAATGTAGTGTCAAGTGCCTAGTATGAGTAACCTTAGTGCTCATTCCCTGTTTTCTTGGCAGTCTAATATTACTGACACATGAAAAATTTTGAGATATTTCAAGCGCAAATGAATGTTTTCTTCAAAGATTTATAAGTTCTAATATTTGCCAGTAAATGATGATGCTTAATCATTGAGTAGGTTCGCCCCATCCTATAAAAAGAAGCATATAAATTGTTTCTTTAAACAGGCAGTGTCTACAATCTGTTGCCAAGTAAAAATCCAAATGAGCTAAGCCAAGTTTTGGAGTTTGACTTTACAGTACGCTACGCTGACAGCAACTGCCTCATCCTGAACAATCCAGAATCAAAAGGTAAGACAAAAGTTAGTCACATGTTCGTCGAAAAAACGCATGCAGTGCTACATACGTAAGCGAAGCGTTTACGCAGCGAAACAGCTTTAAATTTGAAAGCATTTTTTGACCTGGCGTACATAGAGTAAAAATTCTGGACGGTACTTTAGACCACTAAACTGCAATGAGGTGAACAAACTGATTGATTTATTGGAAGGGAAAGGCGCGGTAACTGTCTCACTTGTTTTCTGTGGACACATCAACCGCGCCGTAAGGAAAAGGAGGAAGGTAGGGTGAAAGTGGAAAGAGATAAAGAGGAGCCGTAGCGGAGGGCTACGGAGTAATTTCGACCACCCGGGGATCTTTAACGTGCGCTGACATCGCACAGCACAGGGATGCCTCTTCGTTTCGCCTCCATCGAAACGCAGCCGCCGAGGTCGGGTTCGAACCCGGGTACTCCGGCACAGTAGTAGGGCGTCTTACCACTGCACCACCCCGACGGGGCGCAATGAGGCGAAAGGATCTATTGAGAGTTGGTCTAGCCGTCCACTACCGCAACTCTTTCTCTCTTTCTTTCACTCCCACCTTCCCCCTTTTCCTTATGGCTTGTCATGTTACCCGCTGAGAGTTCTGACAGATATTGCACCTTTGCTTTCCTGGGCCCGTATTCAGATTTTGCGTCGTTGCCGAAGTGTCGCTATCTTACATGACCTTGAGTCATCTGATTTGTCGAAACACTGGAACTGGGCGCTGCCACTACGGAGAAAGAAGTGGCAACATCATGTACCGGCATTTCCACCAATCGGATGACTCGAGGTCCCATGAAATAGCGATGCGACGCAAGCTCTGAATACGGGCCCTGTAAACCCATTGCAAAAGTGGTTGCTCCTGGCCCTACGGGGCTGGGTGGTCACTGTCGCTTACGGCCGAAGCTAGCCTGCCACCATATTTTTATCTGTTGTAGGCCGTCATTGCACCCGCTACCGTTTCGGTGGTGGACGACGGCTGTTGCGATGCGTGTCTTTCTCTCCCTCTTTTTCTTTATTTCGTATTTTAACTTCTGCGGTTATTGTTGTGGCTGTAGGAAAAAGGAAAAGAAAATGCACGGGCCTGCTACTGGCTCTGTAGTGAGCCACCTCCGCTGCCTCTGATTGATTTATAGGAAGGGAAAGGCGCGGTAATTGTCTCAGTCCCAATCACGATATTATTCTTACACCGTGGTCCCAATTGTTTCTCTGTGGACACGTCAACCGCGCCGTAAGGGAAGGCATGAAGGTGGGAATGAAAGTGGAAAGAGAGAAAGAGGAGCAGTAGTGGAGGGCTGCGGAGTAATTTCGACCACCTGGAAATCTAACGTGCGCTGACATTCCACAGCAAACGGAAGCCTCTTCGTTTCGCCTCCATCGAAACGCAGCCGCCGAGGTCGGGTCCGTACCCGGGAAACGAAGAGGCGTCCGTGTGCTGTGCGATGTCAGCGCACGTTAAAGGTCCCCAAGTGATCAAGAGTATTCCGAAGCCCTCCACTACGGCTCCTTTCCCATATTTACATTTTAACTCCCGCCTTCCTCCCTTGCCTTACGGCGCGGTTCAGGTGCCCACAGAAACAAGTGTGACAGATACTGCACCTTACCTTTCCTGTGAACCAATTATTGCTGATTTTGATCCAGCTGAAACAGAGAGACAACAGTGTGCTGTGCGATGTCAGTGCTTGTTAAGGATCCCCAGTTAAGTTAAATTAGTTCTTAGGAAGGGAAAGGCGCAGCAACTGTCACACTTGCTTTGTGGACACCCGAACCGCGCCGTAAGGGAAGGGAGGAAGGTGGGAATGAAAGTGGAAAGAGAGAAAGAGGAGCCGTAGTGGAGGGCTACGGAGTAATTTCGACCACCTGGGGAGGATCCCCAGGTGGTCAATAAGGAGTCACATTGGACGGCTACGCAGAAAAAAGGATCCCCAGGTGGTCAATATTTCTGCGTAGCCGTCCAATGTGACTCCTTTCTCTCTTTTCGCTTTCACTACCACTTCCGTCCTTTCCATTACGGCGAGATCAGGTGTCCACATAACAAGTGCGACAGATACAGCGCCTTTCCTTTTCTGTGAACCAATTTATTATTATTCGCCGCTAATTCCTGCTGTAGTGCAGCACGCAGCACGGAACTGCCTCGTCTGCATGGTCGCGTAATGCACGCAGACGATGCTGGCGCGATCGGACAGGCCGAATACAGCTTCTACACGATTCCAAAAATACGTCTGCGTGAGTGCAAGGCGGCAAATGATATCCCTCTAGCGCCGCCGAGGCGAATGGCTCGCAGGGGCTAACAGCCGCGATTACACCATCTGTCTGGGCAAGTATCAAATTACTTGTTTCCAGAGCTACAAATCATCAATGTCTTCAAAGTCGACGGGAGGCCGCAGGCCGAGACGCATAGGGCATTCAGTCGTCCGTGCGTACCTTGACCGGGTATGCGCCGCACGGCTTTGCATTTCTCCATAGGGTGTGCTTTCGTTCGGCCACAACGTCGACGCATATGTTCCTCAGGAATCTGCCGACACCCTGCACACACCTGAGGGCAGCGAACGACCAGCCGCGTGTTTGCGCCAGTGGACCGTTGAAAACGACAAGAAACTTGGTGATTCAGCCTGGCTGCGCTATGGTAGGTGTGCGTCCCACCGACAGCTATCGACAACATCATGGCGGATTACCCAGCATGCATCGCTTCATGCAAGCTCCCTATATGCTGTGTGATGCGGTATTCGAGGAAGCCCAAATAAAGGCGCCGCTTGGATACCAGGATCCAACGCCTGGCGAGGTTATCATAGTAGCAGCGTGATGATAATGATGATGACAATTTTATTCTTCCAAATAATAAAGAAGGCCGCCTAATCCCCGCCACCATGCAGGCCTAAGGGACGTGGGCCGAGACCTCAGAGATTAGATGCATGCAAAAAGATCTTGGCTTTTCGCGGTTTCTTCTGCCATGCGGATGGCTTGTAGCAGTGGAGCACGGACCTCACTAGCATCAAGGCTTCACAGGCGTGTCCACAATTTATAATTACTTTAGCTCTTTCGCGATATTGAAGTACCAATCTTCAGAAATACCAGGCGTTAAAGCGGAAGCTTTAACGCCTGGTATTTATTAGCAGTATAGTTTTGCGTTAACATGTCGGTCTTCTGATTTTTGTGCGGTTCTATAATTTTATTTCCGACAATAATTATTCAATGTATTTGCTAAACATATTGAAATTACAGGTCGCAAATAAATTTAACCGTTCATCCATTTTCTTTTTTATTTAGGACGTGTACCAGGTTGCTCTATGTGGACAACAGAACGACCCCCAAAAGGCCCGCTTTTGTGTTGCCTCTTCCTCTTTTTCTTGCTCTGCGGTGCTGGCGGAGCTGTTGATTACTTTGACGAGAGCTGTAGTGTTCAAGCATAATTACTCCAGTCAAATAAACCCTGTTTTTAATACATGGGCTCTCTGTGCAGCAATTCATTTTATTTACACTCATAAAAGTCGAAAACAAAAACGTAGTATTTCTTCTAAGGGTAGTTTCAACATCGTAATATCTTTCTGATTTGCATCAGTTGACTTTTTAGATGATATTCTTTAAATCCTCTCATTTTCTTCTAATGGCATGTATGCCAGTTATAGCTGCTTGTGCGTGTTTAGAATGTAAATATTTCAGTCTTGTGATCTACAAGAAGGGAGCGCTACTAACTGCCCGCACGTCCAAACACTAGACGCATGCATTTGCAAGTCCTGGCTACACCAGGCATGGAGACACGATGTATAAACTTGGATGCACATTTTTCTTTACGTTATTTTATTTATCATATAATAGTGTTGACTGTTATTCTGCCTAGCTGTTCTGAATGCCATTGACAATTTACGCTTGATTGAACGGATTTATCTACGTTTCTACCAATGGACATACCATCACTAACAAAGCGTCGGATGTCAGACTATTTCGATAAGAAGTCAACCGCGATGTATTAGAAGGTGACGTACATAGGTCAATTTTAGATGCGAACTTTATAAGGCCTGCTAAATTCAACACATTTGTTGCGTTTGTCTAAACTAGTGCAATACAACGTTGGCTCCAAGAACGCGGCTGTGCAATGCGCTAACGTAGCTAAATATGAACTTCATTGAAACAGACGGCTTGCGTACCTGCCAGCAATACTGTTAAATGCCGCAGCCCTTTCTGGTATACCGGTGTCAAGCACCGCCATTGTGAAGTAGAAAGACGTAAGCGAGCATAGGAGTGTCCGGCCATGGCATATATGTTTCGTGACAATCCTCTCTAATTTCACAAACTGCAGCTGATGTCCCTATAATACCTGATTAGACTCTAGCAGGAAAGGACAGCTATTTGAAGTAGCACTTAAAACCGAGTCATGGTTGATGAGTTTTCCTACTACAGGAAGGAGAAATAATCTGACCATGATTCTTCTGCTGTCGGACGTGAGCAGCCGAGAGTTTTACGAACGTATGTTGTGTCCGAGTGTAGTTATTCTGTTGAGATATATCTTCCAAGTCGAGTCATACGTCTGTGTAGCTGCATTGAAGACCGACACTCGTCAAACCAAAGAAGGCTGCCATACTTTACCCCAAAACTATACTACGCAACTCCTACGCGCCCATGAACATGCCAACATCTTTAATGTTATGCTGATTGAGTTTACCTGAACGGTTATTAACCTAAACACGGTACACCCTCAACCAGTGAAAGTATGCAATTTACCGCGCTGTTAGCTATTTGAAAATGCAGTGCGCATGCTTTAGGTTTCTGCCTAAATGGTGTAAAAAGTGAACATATAATGCGAACATTAAATGAAATACAACTTGTCCAAATTTATGACTTCTAATTGCACTAGTAATTCTCTTAAATAATGGGGAATCGAGTAAACAAAAGCGCGGCAGAGAGTCATGTGCAATATTTGGTCCGGTCCTTACCGACAGGACATTGAAAACAGCTATAGTATTCCTAACTTCTATTTATTTACAGCTAGGCTCGCGTCTTCTTGAAAGCGCTATGCATTCGTAGCAAGAAGTATAACTTGTCACCGTACTTTGGGATGACTACAACGGACGAGCAGCGCATATCGATAATGAGGCTTGCGACTGTCCGGCGGGCAGTTTCCATAGAAACACTGCAATCACCTAATTACTATTCGGCGCCCGATGATCCTGCTGCAGAAAAAGCTATTATCAAAGCCTTCATTTATATTTTTAATTAGAGACACTTTACTAAAACTAACACGAAAATGTTAAAATGCTGATGCCAGTGATGCCAGTGTCTATTACGAGTTTCTGTACGTCTGCAAGGGACAGAAAACTGAGCTGATTGCAGTTGCGACAGGGTACGCTGCATTCAAAAATTCATCGCCTCCTCTCTCCTTCACGCTAGGACGAGAGCATGGATGAAGCGTCAACTAATTCCGTCACTATCCCACTGCAATGTCTGTAGTTGGTTGAGGTAGGTCAAAGCTTACCCGTTCCTGCAAAGTGTAACCAAGCAGGCCCTTATATTGACGTGCTGTTTTGTGCAATTCCCTCTGACTTAAATAAGATGTCCTGACATCGCAGTGCAATAAAGAGAAAAATGAGAATTCATTCACAAATAAACGAATGAGATGATGAGTGCTATCGGAAAGACTGGACGCGATTGATTTCAGCTGACACTAAAATAGCTAAGCAATAATCCACTTGAAATTTTAGAACAAATATAAATATATGAAATTCGTACTTAGAGCATTGTAAACTATGTCAAAATGGAAAATAAACATGGAGCATACGTCACTAAAAATCAATAAAAGCCATTCTTACTCGCCAGTGCCAGCAAAGGCAAAAAGGTGAGAGTCAAGCATCTATGGCTATAAACATGTGCATGATTGATAACGCCTACTTGTTTTCCATTTTTGCTTTGCCTCTTTACGATGCCTTCATATCCTATATCAATGGTGTTTTGTTAGCAATGGGCCTAGATGTCAAGCGACCAAGGTGGTGTTTGCATTTGCTTCTTCGTGAAAATGTTGCAGCGCCTGTGTAGTTTCTTGTTTCGGCCTCAATGGACGCTCGGATATCATGTTCCAGTGTTGTGGACTTATATTATGCTGGGTTCCCTGGTATCTTGCTGGTGCGCGTCCATATTTTCTTTGGTTTCTTTGTCCGCGCCTTGTTTCGCCATGTTGTGATAAGCATCAAGTATTTTAATCTACGTTCTCCCTGACGGAGAAATGCGGCGTCTATGTGAGCAGACCACGCTAGAGTCTGGCGTGACCTCTTTTGCTCGTCTTTCATGCTTAAGAAAGTGAAGAGAAAAGAGGATGTTCCTTTTTCATCACTGACACTTCAACAGGCTTCAATTGGACGAACGAATGGTCAAATTTACTAAGCACTGGCATTCTTATGATAATCAATTAAAGGAAATTAAACACCCTGGCCAAAACCGCTGCTAGCTATTATTGCTCTACCGTTTTTTCTTGTCTCAGTGATAGCTACTTAGGCTCATACAGTGTATAACAGCGCGTCCTTCTATCATTTCGGTATTCAAATATTACTTTATATTACGTGCAGTACGAAATAGAGGCAGAAATTACATAATAAATGCAACACTCTGGGTATATGCATAGCATCTGCCTTCATCACAAATATGATGAAAGAGTGGGTATTGATGAGAAGTGTGCGGAAAGTAAGAATACTCCGCTGCATTTCCGGTGAGTCACAAACGTTGTCCAGAGGTGCGATCATTGCCTTATGTTTTACATTGCTGGCTTCCGTCACCCATCCCATGTTCGGGGCTCCATGAGCGCGTGGCTGCGGCGCACATTTTACAAACATATGGGCCGATTCAGACACCGTCTAAATGAAGGATGCAATCAATAATCAGATTTCTCAGTGCACGAATAGGCAACTATATTTACGCTATTCGCCGAGTGCCTTCTGCAGCTCCTGACAATGGTTCTTGGGCCGAAAGGAATAGCGAATGTTTAGAATGCACAGATTCTCTTCCGGTTGGCAACCGTTCATTACAGATACAATTACCTATCTTGCGATATATCTGTTCAGCGAAATTAACGAAATATACGGTAGTTTTGGTTCAGTCATATAGGCTTACATTCGGCTGTGGAAGAACCTCGAAATGCGCGTTCCTCTGCCCTCTTCAAAGCATCTATTTGATCTAATTGTAGTCGGGTAATCCTCTGATCTCTCTCCGTCGCCACAGCGTAATGTACTTTTTCAAATTTGTCGCGGTAGTATATGAAAACATGGGTCGTGTTTGTTAGAAGTATGATTTCAGTATTATTATTGATTTCATAGTTTTGCAAAAAGCATTGTTCTTCATTCCAATCTTGGTAACTGTGCGGCAAGTTTTATGAACAAATAACTCATAAATCAACGACGTTGATTTATGAGTTATTTGTTGAAGTACACATATTGAAACTTCGCACAAACAAGTGTACGCGTTCTGCACATGCTGCCAGCCTACGGATGGCGCACTCTCATACGCTGGCTCGACTGAAGTGTGGAAACAGCTCATAGAATCTAGCAGAGAACCTAATTGGTACTAATGGCAGTATCTCAACTGATTCTATTATCCATGCTGGCTGTTATAACAGTGGGGCACAACGATGTGGGCATGCCGGAGCCTTTGAAGAGTCTATTCCGGGAAATGGACGCTTGGAAGGTAAAGCTCTTTCTTTAGCCGTACATGTAAATATAAAGGGTACATCGCATGGGCCAATCGGAAGTTCTCCACAGGTTGGTTTGAAACAACGTGCTTGCCACTGACCTCATTTTCCTATAAAGTGTATGTAATCAACAGTGCAGCATACAATGCGGAACTTATGGAAGGATATATAGCGGGTCTATATTAATGCCATGCGCAGCAGCCCTGTTTAAGCGCGGAATGCGTTCATCAACAAAGTTCACGCCAGCGACTGAGAAATCACTTTATTACTGTGTATACACGTGATATTGTGTTATGTTGTATAAGATTAGCGTGTACGCTGATATTTCTTGGGTTACTTTTAAGGATATAAATCCCGAATGTTGTGCTTGCGCGAGAATTTGCACAAAACGCTACGAGAAACTCAATAGGATAAGTAAGCGGGCGAATTGGTGATACATCGCTCAAAAAACAGCGCGAACACACAAATGTTTGTTCGCGCTGTTTTTCGGATGCTACGAAAAAGTCTCTCCACCGAAATCTATAATGTTCGGCACAACCTGTTTTCAACATTGCAAGCGACCCGCTAGACGACGTAAGTTTCGATCAATAGCAAATAGCACACTTTCTATATGTAAAGTAATATAATGAGCAGGACAAAACCCCCTTCTGAATGTAAATTAGATTTTAAGAGAGGAAATGCGCAAAATATGTCACACTTTCTGCGTATAACACATAAGTTTGAAAGGGTCCTTTGCCTAGGTAACGCCACGCATGGAATTAAAATTATTAGAGTATGATATGCAGTTGTGAAAGGGCCTCGTATGAATGAAATATTACTTTATCAAGGACGCTTCAAGGCATATGGCGGCGTTGGCACAAATATACTTCTATTCGATTTTACTCCAACCGTTCTCCTTTGGTTTGCGTTTCTGTGTCGATTACTTCTCTCGCCGAGCAAATACAATAGAAGGAGACACTTTGCACCCTCTATAAGGGCAGATTACGATAGCTTTAGGTGTCCCTCAGGATCCCTTTGCTGCAGTTCGGCAACCTGGAAATGTTCTTAGGCTCGTTTCAGAGGGTGATGTTAGCATTAATCTTTTTTCCAGGAGTGTTACGTCTAAAGTGTTAATGAACAAAATTACGTAATTTTGTGTTCGAAATGTAATTGAAAGCCCAATTCGTATAGCTCCGAAGACTTCCTAAATATGGGATCTCTTCATTACTAATGTTGGTACGACCGCAATTGCTTCTGGCACTCTGGGCGGTAAAATCGCTTATCTATACACGAGCTCTGTATTCCCTACAATATCATGCTTCCGGGCCTCTTGTTCTTGACTCGCACCGATGAATCATAAGTGTTCGATACATTTTGTCCCTAAAGCTACACTAGGCAAAACGTCGCGCATTTCGCATTGCTTGAAAAGAGGGGCAGTGCGCATGCGCGAAGGCCGGTTTTCGCCAGAGGTGCGCTGCGTATTCCGGCGCTGGCTGCGCTCCCTACAGGGGAGAGGAGGAGAATAACGGCATCTCTGCAAAGCGCAGCAGCTCGCAGAGGAGGAGAATGGCTGCTTCCACACTGCATGCGCTCGACGCTTTGGAGAGCTGGCCGAGAGGAGCAGAATAGCAACTGCCGGCATCGCATACACACGATTCTGCCTAGTAGGCCAGTGAACTTTGATGCGTTCAACGGAAAGCTGGTTGCGCCAGCAGCCAAATCTTTTGCTCCACATTCGGTTCAACAGCATTGAACTCCTCTAATTTTTTCGAGCTTAAAGAATACTAAATCGCTTGACATCGACACCATTCAGATTATACCTATAAAGTGTGTTCTCAATCTTACCTATCCATATCTAGCTCAAGTTTTCAACCTCTTCATTGCGTCTGGCAGTTCCTCTAATGACGTGAAACGTGCAAATATCTCGGTCGTATAGACATGTGGGAAACGTAATTACTTATCAACTACTGACCAAATCTGTAATTCCAATATTTTCCCAGTGCGTTCAGAAGATTTGCTCACCCATCTTGGCACCTTTTTCAGCCAGTACAATATTTTATCAGACTGTCAGCATGAATTTATAAAGGGCAAGGCTACGCAATCCGCCATTATATTGCAAAACGAAATCATAAATAAATGCAACGAGGTTCACAAATTTTCACCGACAGTCTTTGCAGACTTAAAGCCTTTGATGTACAATGCTCCCCAGCTCTCAATCAATTAGATCAATATTTGGTTGGTTGGCTAGTGCATACTTTTTTTGATCGTAATTGACCGACAGAACTGAATGCAGTGATAATAATATGTTATCATTCCAACATCCAACAAATTCTTCTACTTAAATATTTCATGCGTATCAATGATAGTTCTGTACATGTATTGTCAAGTTTGTTGCTGATGACTCAAATTTGTTTTTAGCTCTGCTAATCAAGTCGATCAACTTATAGTCACTAATTTCGCGTTCTCCAAACTATTAAGATTGTCAGAAGCAAACAGCAAAGAAAGAAACGAAATGAAACCAAATGAAATATATTTGCGCCTAGAAACAAGCGTCTGCTCTAGAAATGATTTAAAATTGGGACATCATAAGATAAGTGTCATGAACGTATATAAAAATTCGAGTTGTCGCATCTTAAAATCAGATGTCAAGGGATAGTCATATTTACCAGCTATGCAAGAAACTGTCCTCTGATATGGAGACGCCCTCTTTCAGACACCGAACGTTTTCCTTATCCATATTAGTGTACAAGTTTACCATGCCCTATTTCGAAAGCATCTTAACTATTTCACGCTTGTATGAGGAAGACTACTAAAAAAAAGGCCAGTGCCCTTCTCCTTTCAGTAAATAGAGCCATCTGTTGCTTTAACAATGTTCCGTATTCACATCCTTTAAGAAACGATTTATTCAGCATAAAATTATTGATATCACAACTATCTATAAATAATTACCGTCTTCTATCTCACTTGCGCTTTGCAAATAACAAATATCAGCAATTCCTAATGACCCAGTCGGGTTTAACGCTAGGTTACACTGTGTTTAACACATTTGCTTGTGAAAAATGGAGGATTCAATCACACCGATGACTCTTCATCCTTAAGTTACACGGCGGTATCTCTAGTAAATAAACTGTTTTTAAATATTACTCAATATTACAATCGCACGCAAACGTTCGCGCTCAATGTTGAGTGAGCGTTAACCTGAGTTTGTGTTTGCAGTGTTTTTGTTGGTGTACTTGATCTAAAATAGTGATTTTGGTTTGATTTTTCGGTATTATTGTGTGTACAGTATTGTGGACGTGTTGTAGAATTCATACACACTACTGCCACATTGGTTCATTGTTTATTGGACATGCGCTATAACGAGGTATAATTATGTCTTAGTAACTATCGCGCACATATGATGAAAAAGGCAGCTGAAACGACACCAATGCACAGAACGGAGACATACACGAATAGACAAGTATGGGGCTCCACTGACAACAAGTTATTCACACCCGCACACGTTCTGTGTATATATTTTTGTGTGTATCTCTATTCCTTGCATCATTGTCTGTTCAGCTACGTTTTTCATTCTGTGTACTGAACAACTAGCCCAATTGTTTACTGTATACATATATCACTCGACTATAGCGTATACATTTAGATTCGGTACAATTGTCTGTATTGCGAGGAGTACGGGAACATATTAAATTTTTAAAAAGAAGAAATTAAATTAATACGAACATAGTTATGTGAGCTAAAGCTCTGTCAACATAGTTACCACGGTTTTTCAAGTTTATATACAGTTAGACAATTTCAAAAAAGCTTTCCGAGAGCACTGCAGGATCCGCAGAAATGCATATGCCTGAGCGTTGTTGCGGCACACGGTATATCGCGTGTAGGATCCGCATATAGAGAAATGCATATGCCTGAGCGTTGTTGCGGCACACGGTATATCGCGTGTGACTTGTAGAGATTTTACACTGCGGAAACTATAATATCAGCTGCTTCACTGACGACATTGTGTTGTTGTTGTAGCGACTGTAGGAAAAAGGAAAATAAGATGCACGGGCCTGCTACTGTCTCTGCAGCTGAGCCACCTCCGCTGCCTCTTGCGGACAGAAGCGAGAAGTAGAGAAGAAAGAAAAAGAAGTGGGAGAGAAAGATGCTTGTCGCAACAGCCGTCGTCCACCACCGAAGCGGTGGCAGGTGCAATGACAGCCTACAACAGATAAAAAACCGTAGCAGGCTAGACCCCGCCGCAAGCGGCGGTGACCTACCACTCCCAGTCCCGTAGGTCCAGGAGCAGCCACCACCTGCACCCAGACTTTGCGTAGCAAGTTGTACATGATCCTTTATCTTTCAAGGCGAAAACCTTTCTAGGTTCATGTCCATTGTGTAGCAAGCTGCACATGATCATTTATTTGTAAGGCGAAAGCCTTTCTAGGCTTATGTCGAAAAGTTCCCATCGGTGAGATTTCTTCGCTACAAGTGTCAGCGAGATTCCGCGAGTGACAGACACTGCGCGTTTCCGTTCCTGCAAGCCAATCATAGAATGTCATTCCACTTTGATGCATTCAACGGAATGCTGGTGCGTTTGAAAAGGGACATGGGATGTGATATATCGTGTGCAGCAGCAACGTTCAGGCTTTGGCATTTCTCCACAACAGATTCTGGAGTTCTCTCGGAATACAATGCCGTCGACATACCATATGTCACTATTCCGACGTTCTCATAGGCAAGGTGGGCGGATGCCAGGTTCCACGTGACCGGAAGTGAGGTATCACGTGATCACTTTGGACGTCGCGTTACTCCTGTTGTCTATTACGAAGTGCGATTGAATTAATTGGCTCTAATGAATAACTAATGACTCCCTATGCATCAATTGTTTTCCCGGCGACATTTTCTCATCCGCTGTCAACTACAACCATTTTCTTATTCATATCTCCCTCAATTCGACGTAATCCTGCCGACGATGTTCTGGTGACAAACTCCTCAAACGTAGCAACTTAATGTTTACTCATTGATAAAGGGATGCTTAGCTTCTCCTTGAGAGTATACGCGATAGCTGCATCATGTTTAGCGGTCATAGAGGCGCGAACACCGCGCCCAAGTTTCTACGGTGGCGAAATACAGAGGCGTCGCAGTGCTATGTGATGTTAGTGCCAAAGATTCTCACGGAGCATTTCCTATGATCCAATATACATTTTATTTTAGAGCTACTTTTATTATGGTAGGTATTTTGTTCTTTGGGTGGGGAAGAGAGAGAAAGGCGCTTCACTTGTCACATCTTTGGGAGGACAAGTACGCTTAAATTTGTCAAGGTCACTGCACCTTTTCTTTACGCCTTTTTTATATATTTTGTTAAAAACATTTTGTTGAAAATGGAGGTGCAGTATGTGACGGAGTTAAAAATCAAATGTTTGAAGCCAGATGACCTTGAGGCTTGGCATAGGAGAAGTACAGTTTGCGCTCTAAAATCTAACGTGCTTTCTGTATTCTGATTAGTGCTACAAACTCCTTGAAAAAAGTGGCCTTCTTCTGTGAGGGCCATATAGAAGGGTTTCTGCCTGAAAAGATCATAGCAGTCATAGTGGTATTAAAAGCGAGAGGTTTCAAGTGTCTATTCGATGGATGGGTTGAGAAGCCTCCATATTGCTAAGCTTCTGTGAGATGGCCTGAACTGTAATCCTTCGTGACCCATGGATCACTGGTCGGACGCGGTAGTCACAGGCTATGCAGGCGGTTTATTACGGCTATCATATAGCGGGACCTAGAGACCTTTGTGGTGGCATTTTTCGTAATGTGGAAGCTTACGGGCTTTTGCTAAGGTGCCAAACGAAATTGAACTGAACAGGAATTGGCAATTAAACACATTAGAAGTTTCTATGCTAATCCTGCTTAAGGAATTCAAGTTAATACCGGGTCCAGCAGGTTTATCCATTTAGCAAACCACCCTCCTACCCACGAGATTGTTACTGTTCTTAAATCGAACAAGTTTATCAAAGGACGGCTTAGAGCTCACATGGGGAACTGATACCAACCGTGGTCAAAAAGAGTTTCCTCCTTCCACTGCAGAGGGGTTTGTGTCAGAGCTAATTTATTGCTCAGAAGGCGTCGGTGTGTCTGCGTCCACTCCACGGGCATCTCAGCAAGCTTCGTCTGCAGATGCCCACCCGGTCTGCACGCACGCCTCAACAGCCGCTGTCCTCACCCATGGCCATTTCGAAGCGCCGATTTGGTCGCTTTGTGAAGAAACGGCCTGACTTCCCAAGAAGAGCCTCGCCTATTAATGACCTACAAAGGGACGGCGGTGGAGCAAGCGACCGTCGTCGGAGCCGCGCGGTGTCGGGTTACGGTACTCGACATTGGACAAAAGCGGAGGGAGAAGCCATCGTCGGCTTCACGCGAGCTCTGGCCTGCCGGCTGAAGTGTTTGCCGCAGAGGGGGAGACCCACAAGGCGCCGGACCGAACGGACAAAAACAGAGGCAAGATGTGAGCATAGAACGATGGGGGGGGGGGGGTCGCTTGTGAACTAGCGACTTGTTTGTTAAAGTGTAGTGGCATACGTGCAAGAATGTGCGGCGCGGGGCTCAGTGATGCAGTGCGCAAACTGTCACCTCGCGCTTTGCGATTGGCCCGTGCCGAATATGAACTAATTCCCTGCCTAGGGATCTAGGGAGACCCAAGAGAAGAAAACCTGGTGTCCGACATCTGGAGAGAGCTTCCTTCTGAAATCTCCAAAGTGTACACACGTAAATAAACTACTTGTACTCAGGTCTAATGAAAGCTCCACGTCTCCGCGGTTCCTCGACGCCTCGCCGGTCAACGCTACCCTGGGCTCCGGTCCTGTGCGTCCGGCGTCGCGACAACTGATTGGCAGCGTGGTGGGATCGAACCTGGCTGACTGATGGAG
>JAJIZL010034729.1:24074-47101 GCA_023969395.1 Amblyomma maculatum | reverse complement strand
TTTTCTGAGACTGAGCGCGAAGGTTAGGGAAAAATATATTTCTACTACGAACTGGCACATTCACATTGGTAACACGGGCCACTTTTCAGTCTCGAGGTTCTAGTACACGCTTGTAACAGCAGACTAATTTCGGGGATCCTTGACCCACGTTTCGATTAAACTTCCGATACATTCGGATCATTAATGCCATTGGATCCAAACAATCTTCTCCTTCCAGTTGACCTAATTCAGAGCGAGGAGCTTGCATCAAAGTTTACAAAAACTGAAAGACGTCTTATTGAAGACGCTTCCTCTAGTCAAGACGAGCCGCATAGTTCTACTATTTGGGGGAACACGGAAGCCAAGATAGAAAGACCGGCAAGAGTGCACATGTCTGAAGTCATCAAAACCACGAACTCGCTGCTGCGCAAGGAATCATCGCAGCGCCTATAATCTGCACCAGAGTCATCATCATCGTGAGAGACTAAACATGCCGTATATAATTATATCAACGGAAGAATACTCAGCATTGCTCGGGACCTTCTGTTCCTCTTCCTCCTCACCATCATTATAATCATCATCACCATCATCATAAGGACTATACCCACTGCAGGGCGAAAGCCTCTCCCATATATTACTCCAATTAACCAGTTCCTGTGCTAGCTGCATCCAGTCGACGCCTGCGAACATCAAAACCTCATTCGCCCCCCTTTCTTTCTGCCGCCCCCCGCTACTTTTTCTTTCCCTTGAAACCCAATTTGTTACCCTAAACAACCATAGGTTGTTCTCTCTACTCACTACATGCTCATTTCTTCTAATTTATTTCTACTAGACTGTTCTTGATTCGAGGTATTTCTCTGACCCACTCATCGCGCTTCCTATATCTTAACACTACCCCGATATTTTTTTGTTCCATAACAGTCTGCGTTGTCCTCAACTTAAGTAGACCACTTTCCCTAGCCTTCACATTTTAGCCCCATAGGTGAGTACAGGTAAGATGCATCTCTTGTATACTTTCTTTTTGAGTGATACCGGTAAGCTGTTAGTCACAATATGCGAATACTTCCATATTGCGCTCAATCACAATTTTATTCTTCCTAAGGAGACATGTTCGCCTAACCCTTCCAGTGTTTCCTACCTGTCGTGAACTGCTGTTTCTTCCCGAGGCTGTTGAACATTACCTTAGTCTTCTGCATAATGATTTTCAAGCTTACCTTTCTACTTTTCCTGTCTAGGTCATCAATAATTATTTGCAGTTCATCGCCCGAGTTGCTTAGGAATGCAATGTAATCAGAAAATTGCAGATTACTGACGTATTCTTCATCTACCCTTATCCCTAACTGCTCCCATTCCAAGTCTCTCAATACTTCCTCTAAACAAGCTGTGAATAGTACTGGGGATATTGTGTCTCCTTGCCTAACGCCTTTCTTTATAGAAATTTTGTTACTTTCTTTATGCAGAATTATGCTTTCTCTGTAGTGGTTACAGATATCGTGCAGTACTTTCATATACGGCTCGTCTACACTCTGAGTTCGCACCGCCTGTGTGACCACTGAGATTTCTGCTGAGTCAAATGCTTTTTCGTAATCAATTGAGGCTATGTATAAGGGCTGGTTATATTCCGAGAATTTTTCTATCACCTGGTTGATGGTATGATTATGATCGATAGTAGAGTACCATTTACTAAATCCTGGTTGATATTTTGCTTGATTGAACTATAATATTGTCCTGTTTCCGTTTGTGATTACACTAATATACTCCTGATGTACAATTAAAATAAGCGAATTTGCCTGTCAGTTCAATGTCCTTAGCATTCCCTTTGTTTCTAATTAAGGTACTGTTAGCGTTCTTGATTACTCTTGAACCGTCAATGATACCGGACATTGTGTCAACACGGTGGCCAGTTTTTCTAGCACGATATTCCCCGCCCTTCAACAAATCTGTAGTTACCTGATTACATCCTCAGCTGCTTTTCCCGTTTCACAGTTTCTAAAGCTGTCTTAAATTCTTCCTTCGTCACTAACGAAACACCTGACTGCTCTTCACATCTGCCTATATGATTATTCACCTTACACCATAGAACTCACTTCCTAGAGATAAACAGGTAGTTTGGAGAAGACTTCAAACTTTTACATTCCCTAGCTGATTCGTTTTTTCCAAAATCTTTACTTGACCATATACCCATACCCCACGCTTCTGTAGCAAAATAACATCAATAAACCATATCAGTTCGGATTGGTGGTCCACCTGCCTCCCAAGGAACTCATGCCTGACCGCTTCATGACACGTTAAAACGTGAACGCCAGCGAAAGCCCGAATATATAATCCCTCGACGTGACGTGGCATATGTTCCAGTGACGCCTGGGATTTCCATGGTCTAGCACAACTTGCTGATCACATTCCTAACCCATACATTTCCTTTGAGGAATAAAGTTACACTTTCTTCCTTCATTTCAGTTGTCCTTGAACTATCACCTGGCTCCTTTTTTCGTACTATTCTGTCTACCCATAGCCATCCTTCGTCTTCATTTTATAAATGGATCTCAAAAACATTGGTCATTTTACTCATGTATATGTCGGCGCTGTTCTGCGCTATATGCTACGAAGTCTTCTCTCTTTGCATCCTTATACCGGATGTATTCCGTTTATGCTAAGTGCATTTTGCTTCTGCTAGTGCATATAAGAGAATGCTGTACTGTAAATGTCATGGGTCGTTCAGTGCGTAAAATGTGCGTGTTATTACCGATACGCACATTGCGTGATGTGCGCATTTGCATTCTGAGAGGAATGAGTACAATTACAGGGTGCGAGCAAGTGTCTGATCTCGCAGAAGACAAGACATCATAACATGGGGAGGCTATGATGATATTGATAATATGAGGATAATGTACATTTCTGCAAGCTTTGTACATCACTGATCATGTATCTGTTACACTTAATACAAATAAACAACTCTGAAACCTTGTGCTAGACCTCAGTGAATGTCTGCTGTAACTGAGACAAAATGATTTGCTGAAGATATTGCCCGGTCTAATGTGTCTGAAGCGTAAGCAATGCTTAAAAATAAGACATACACAAGGTCGCCTCTTGCTTTATTCATGCAATGTCTCTCAGCATGGGTGATGCACGGTGGTCACACATCGTTTTCAGCTTCTGTCGGCCCGGGAAGGCTGGGCCATGGATACAGGCTCTCGCTGGCGGTGCCGGTGGAAATTGCAGATAATCCTAGAACTAAAACTAAGGTCATCACACTCAAAAACTTTTGTGAAAAAACAATTACGGGATTGTACGATTATTTGATAATAATTCAACAATATTCGATTATAAGCCTGAGAGATTAAAAAAATACACAGGCTACTCAGCAAATATCCAGCGCCAGGTTGATTCCCCCTGTCGAACTTATATTGAAATGGCCTTTGAACAATACCTCCTCATCATTGGCGTCCGAGCACTGCTGCATGGTCAGCTGTTATAACTGTAGAGTCAAGGGGACAGAAGCAAATTCAGGATTCCAAAAGAATTCAAGATTTAGGTACGTATACTCTCGGACATGGCTCAGCGCACAGAGCAGGGATAAAATGAAACCAAATAAATGAACGAAAATCCACTTTTTTACGTCCGACTTAAATAAAGCAGGTTAGACGCCAAAACAGTGCGGGGAGTATAATAATAGCCTTTAAGTACTACTAAACCAGCAGCTACCGCTATCCAGAAGGTGTACGAGTATACTTGATCCTGCCGCTAATTACTGATTGCAACATCGGTGCTAGAAATAGTTAGATTGAGATTACGGAATTTTTCATTTATGATTGAGAACTCTATATGCAACTGACGCAACTGCTTTAGGTTTGCAAACAACTGACAGCCTTTTCGGTCGATCTCCCGTCGTAACTCTTACCTTAAAGAAAAGCATATTACGAGCAGAGTGCTAACAATGTATAAAGTTTAAAGATACGGGTGGCACTCTCGGAACCACAGCCACATAGAGCTCTCAATGCTTCGGTCATGAAAGTCCGGTCAACTGTACACACATATTTAATTCTGGCCGCCAGAAATACCACTTTGACAGAAAGGCATTAGGCGGTTTCGGCACCTGCTCGCTGCCGTTTAATTCCGCGCATTATTTACATCTAAACATTAAATATTTCTCACAATTCTCGTAGCTTATGTCAGAATGTGCTCTAGAATTTTAACGGCAATTGAAATTTGCACCTTGCTTAACGCAACTGCAAGAAAACTACAGCCGTAACGACGTGTGGATGCTCCGACTTCAGCAAAATGTAAGAAAGAAACTGCCAATTTTTTTCATAATTCAAAATTTCATGATCAAATCACGTAGGTGATAGGCCACGTTTAAACCAAATTCGCAAACGCGCCTGAAATTTACAATCCGCTACCGCTCCCTCGTGCTATGGTCTTTCCAATTGGATGTATGGATGCGAGAGTTGGGCTGTGAAAAAGGCTGACCGCCGAAGAATTGACGCGTTTGAATTGTGGTGCTGGCGAAGGCTGTTGAGAGTTCCTTGGACTCCCAGAAGATCAAATCAGTCGATATTGTCGACCATAAACCCTGACTGCTCATTGGAGGGTCAAATTCTGAAGTTAAAGCTCAGCTACTTTGGCAATCTGATGAGAAGAGAGGAGTCGCTGGAGAAAGATTTGATGTTGGGAAAGGTTGAGGGTCACCGGAGAAGGGGTAGGCAGCAAACGCAATGGTCAGATGGCATCCTCGAGGCACTGCAGATGAAGTTATGTGATGTTAGGAAGATGGTGAGAGACCGGAAAGCGTGGCGTGACATGGTCCATAGGGTCACGAAGAGTCGGACACGACTGAACGACTGAACTGAACCGAACCGCTCCCTGAAATGGAGAAAACAGCCATCTTTCCACTTAAGTACTCGTGTGGTTACAAAAACACCTTTGCTCATTATGACATTAACAGGCACCCACCACTGATACCGATGTAGGGTATTGACAGGCAGAGAGGATAACATCTTCACATACATTCCGGCTTTAGTGGATTGGACGGTTCTGCTAGTCACTGCATCGATTTCTTTATGCAACATTGTGGTTCCCCTGTGGTAGGAGCTAATTGAGCTTCGTGCATTACTTTAAGAACTAGATATTAGTGCTCTAATCTTAAAGCCGTGTGTTGTTAGGACAGAAACCGCCTGCGCAGGAAAGCAACTGCCTGCTGCTCGTGGCAAGAAAACACCTGCGCTCATATACCGTGCAAGAGAAAGCAGAGTACACACTTAGGTACAACGGCTGGTATTGGGTGGAAAAACTTATTTTTGGGACTAACCTAGCGAAAGCACCGAATAGCAATTATTACAGCCTTTCCCCCAAACTACTAGAAATATATCTGAACAGCTGCCTCTTATTGTCGTTAACTGCCGAAGCCTAAAGTATAAATGTGGTGATTTGCAAGCCTTTAGTCGATTTCATAGCCCGATATAGTTATCTCTACCGAATCGTAGCTATACTCTAACATTGTCGATTCAGAGCTTTTTCTTCACATTATGTTGAATACCGAAAAGACAGAAATGGACACGGAGGGGGATGGTGGTGTTCGTTGTCGCACGCAAAATTACCTGCAGCATTACTAACAGCTGATGACCTGCCGGAATAAGTGCCCTGTAGGATAAAATGTTCAAAGGGAAATGCCCTTACAGTCGGTTCTTTCCACAGACCACCGATCCTGAACGCTGTCGAACCATTCGTAACTTTTCCGGAGTCCTCTACTACGGCGTCTCTAATAGCCTGATTTGCTTTGGGACGTAGCACCCCACAAACCAAACCATTCATGAGTCTATCGAGACCACTTTGAGACTCAAACCTGAAACCATACTTCTTGATTGTGATTTGATTATGCCATGGTATGGCGTGATCGATGTTTAGTGTAGAACAGTAGGTTATTGCTTCAGTCTGCCTTTTGCAAGCTGATATATGACCTACGTGCTCATCGAGCTCTTTGATTTTCCTATCCGTTTTCGATGCGAAGTCGGAAATGCGTTACATTTGGTTTTTAGTAATCAGAGCGAAATCATACCGTTGATTGCGTTAGTACTATGGGATTAGTGATCATGAAGTTGCTGCAGGCACTATTCGTTGTAGATAAACACAAGTTGTAAACGTGCAGCCTAGAAAGGTATTTTTTCATGAAAGCGGTTAGTATGCGACCAATATTAATGTGTTGAATGACTTCCTCCTCATTTTAAAGCATTGTAGATTATTTGCAAGCACCGACAGTCTTTGGGTTATAATCAAAGATAAATTGCTTTCTTTGGCCTCCGATTTGCCGCGTCTATAATGGTTTCGTCATAGCGCCACAAAGGTAAATTATGGATCAATAGGACTTTTGTGCATCAGTACAGAAAAAATATCTGATTTATTAAATATACAATGACTCCTATCGTGTACACATAGCTAAATGATATGGGCGGACAACTTAAAAGTCAATTGAACGTTACCAAGAAATAATGGCTATAAGCCTTAGCAAATAAACTATAAACGATTCCGAAAGAAGTCTGGTGTCAGCCGTTAATAATTATAGGTTATTAATAATGCGCCACTAATGGTGCGCCCACTCCTGGACACCTTTGGAGCTATTTCCAGTGAGTGGAAATAGCTGTCCCGGCCTCAAAGGAAATACCATCGACTTGGGTGGGAAGCTCAGCCGGAAGTCAGCTACCTTGTACTGACAGAAGGAGGCGGCCGTTTGGTGCCTAGCTTTCGTCGGGTCAAGCCAGAAAAAAGGGTCGGAGTCAGAAGTAACAAACTAAAACAAACTTTATACGCAGCAAGAGATGATACAGAGGAATTAACACGAACACTTGAAATGCACAGACAAGAGGTTCACAGAAGTTCAATTCTCTGCATGAAAATAAAGAGGCATTCAATAACACAGAGGCTTTACTACACTGAACAATACACGAGAAAGTCAAATAAACGATCACCAAATGTTTCACCGGGCACTATTGCAGACCGATGCCTGGAGAGTCATAACGTGGCCGCCATGTAAGACGAGCGCCGCTCCCTCGTAGATCTGTGGGCTTGCGAGCGGCGGGTGAAACCGGGAGCCAAACAGTAGCACAAGCAACGCAACCTCGTTAAATAGGGAACGCCGCGTCTGCATGTTGCGAAGCGCCAAGGCTGGTGCGCACATACACTTAACTTCACTCGTTTTAGCGTTCCCTTTTCCTTCCGCCGAGTCGCGCGTCGTCGATGGTTAGGCGCGGCCAACTTCTGAAGAAAACGAGTATCTTCCGGCTGGGTGAGTCACCGTATAGTTAACCTCCAATTGTCGGGCAGCTCTACCATGGATGCATCGATAGAATATAGGAGCGTCCCCTTTGAAACGGGGTGGTAGCAGTAGCTATCATGCTCATTTTTCTTCCTATATCTTAATTGTTGTTTTAGATTGGTTAACCATACCATCGCTCTATTCATTAATTTTTGTTTCTACATTACTAACATTATGTCACTTTTCTGCTTTTAAGCCCCCCATCTTTCAGTTGTTTTTTGCTAGCTTCCATTGCCGGTTTATTTACCTAGCCACTAGTGTCTCTAAACCCTAGAGCTTCAGGAACAGTGACTGCGCCTGCACCAACTTCCGGATGAATACCATTACATTCGAGAATAATATGGTCAATTGTTTCACTGGAGTTACCACATACAGCACATGCGTCATCTTCATTGTTAAATTTCTTTTTGTAGCCGCGCGTTCTAAGGCACTCTGATCTAGCTTCAAAAAGTAGGGCACTGCCTCTTGAGTTATCAAAGAAAGCTTCCTTCCAAATCTGCCTTTTCCACTTTCGGTATAATTCCACACTCTGTTTCTTTTCCATTGAAGTTATCCAATGTTTACCTTCTGTGTTTTCACCTGTTGTTTAACGCTCTTTATTTCCTAGTCCTTGTGACCAGCATACTTACTGGTTAGTTTCCTATTATCTCCCTCCATTGTGAGTCAACGCTTTTTAGGTATAGATATTTAAATACTTTAGCTGCCCATCTGTTACTGTTCGATTTCTTCAGGCGTTCCTCATACATTATTTTACTCTGAGCTTCCCGTACTTTGAAAGATGCCCAGCCCATATGTCCCTGTACCGCCTCATTTGTGGTTTTGCCATGGGCACCTAGTGCTAATCGTCCGACGGCTGTACCTCTGATTTTAGGCATAAAACCGCATTTCCGAAAGTAAGCCCGGGCACCATAATTCCTTTCCAAATACCCCTTAAAACCTCATACCTGTTGTATCCCCACAATGCCCTATGCTTCATTATCCCGGCATTTCTTCGCCCTTTGGCCTTAAGTGATTGCTCATGCTTTCCAATGTATGCCAATCCTTCGTTTACCCATACGCCGAGATATTTATATTGTGCCACTTTGGTATTTCATGGCCTTGTATTTTAAGACCCCGATCAGTTGAGCTGTTGAAAATCGTCACACCAGACCTAACTGCACCAAAACTGAAGCCTAGAGCGTCCCCTTCGTCTGAGCAGTACTTAACTAGAGTTCGCAATTCTTCCAGACTCTCAGCTAGCAGCACAATATCGTCTGCATACATCAAACAGGGGAGGCGCTGCTCTACCACCTTTCTTTCCACCTAATCTATATGACAGGTTAAAACCTACGTTACTTTCTTGTATCCTCCTTTCAAGATTTATCATATAAAGCATGAACAGCAACGGTGATAAAGGACAATGTTGTCTTAATCCTTTGCATACCTTGACAGCTTCCGTACTTCTTATATCTTCCCATGTAATTTGTACATTGTTATCCCGGTATATTTCCTGTATGAACTCGGTTGTCTCATAACCGATACCTTCTTTTAATATGTTTCACAGGTGTTCCCTGTTTACTTTGTCGTACGTACCCCCGTTTATATCCTGGAACGCCAAATACAAAGGTCTATTTTCCACTCTAGATATTTCGCTGCATGGGGTAAGCACGAACAGGCTATCATCTAAGCGGCTACCGTTTCTAATGCCTTCTTGAAGTTCTCCGACTATCTTGTTACTTTCTACCCATGCTTGCACCTTTCATTTCATCGCCTGCATGGCTAACCTGTACATAACAGATGTTGTGGTAATCGGCCTGTAGGATTTTATGTGCATCAGATGTCATGTATTTTAAAACAATAAAGCAAAGAATTTTGCACAAACACAAAGAATACTATGCACAGTAGAACATGTGACACTTCAATTGGGAGGCGATAAAAACGGCGAATCAATCGGTAGGGCGTTCCAGTTTGAGATTGTTCGTGGAAAAAACGAGAATTTGTACATATTAGTTCGGGCAAATATAGGTGACACGGCAAGACAGTGCTTATGTTGAGAGGGTCTGGAGGAATCTTCTTTCAGGTAGGTGTCAGGTTTAATGCCAAGTGTGGAAAAATATAATGATTGAAGGAAGGCTAGACTGGCTTTCTTTCTCCTTTCATTAAGTTGATCAAGGCCGGCAAGAAGAATCATAGATGAAGGTGAGTCACGCCGTCTGTATCGATTCAAAATAAAACGGGCTGCTGGGCGTTGAATATTCTCAAGTTTTTGGGTGTCATTCGATGTATAAGGGTCCCATGCCACACAGGCATATTCAAGTGTGGGTCTGATATATGCTTTGTATGCCTTAAGTTTTAAAGGGCTTGGAAACTCACCCATGCGATGTTTAAAAAAACCCAGCTTTTTAAGTGCTGTAGAGCATATACTCCTAATGTGCCTTGTCAATTTTTGTCTGGAAGTAATCGTTACGCCTAAATATAAATATTCATTTACCTGCCTGACTAAGTTTCTGTTTATGTTATACTGAAATTCAAGTTTATGAATTTTATTTGTTATGCTAAGTACAACAGTTTTCTCAAAGTTAATAGCCATCGCCCATTCCTTGCACCATCGTTCCAAAAATTGCAAATTTTCGCTTAGAGTTATTTGACCATGAACGGATTTAATATCTTTTAAAATTATACAGTCATCGGCAAATAATCCAATCGAAACTGTTGGTTCCAGTGCTTCGACTAGATCATTAATATAAATATTAAACAGTGTAGGCCCTAAAACCGAACCTTGGGGAACGCCAGAAAGAATATCTAGTAAACAAGAGTTGACACCATCAACAGTAACAAACTGTTTGCGCTTTGTGAGATAAGAGGATATCCAATGTACAATTTCACTAGGCACATCAATCATTTGCATTTTAGTGATCAGCTTATTATGAGGCACTCTATCGAAAGCTTTTGAGTAATCTAGGAAAACAATGTCAACTTGTCCTCCAAAATCTATGATTTTAGAAATTTCATCAACTGTTGTAACTAACTCAGTAGCATATTGTGAGCCTTCTGTGGACCTTCTTTCATTTGTACATGCCATCATAACCTTCTTTCATTTGTACATACCATCATCATCGTCCCGCGGCGCCGGCTCCGGCGCGTGCCTGGGTTGGTGACCGGATTAAAACGCTAGACAAGGCTTCGCTGTCCTTGCTGCCACGACCTCGCCGTCTTGACCTAGCCTTCTTCCACAAGTGGTGGAGGTGAGAATTGATCCCCTTGCTGTTTTGTGCCCTGCCTCTCGCTGGAGCTACGTTGCGGTCGCTGTTTACCGCCTGCCACCATCGTTATGTCTACAGAGAGCACCCACGAATCGGCAGGACCCTCTACTTCGGCTGCACCACCCCCTCCGACTGTGCCCGCACGACAACGCGACCCGCCGCTGTTCGCTGGTCGTCGCGACGAAGACGTCGATGACTGGCTGGACACCTATGAACGCTGCAGTAACTACAACCGGTGAGACGACGCTCTAAAATTTCTGAACGTTTCTTTCTACCTCATTGAGGTCGCCAGAACCTGGTTTATTAACCGCGAACCCCACACCACTAACTAGACAACATTCAAGCAGCAATTCCGCCAATATTTCTCCGACCCAGCAGTTCGGACTGAGGCCGCGAAGAACAAGCTCTCCTCTCGCCTCCAAGGTCCCGATGAGTCGTACGCATCTTACATAGAGGCCATACTTGCACTCTGCCGGCATGTTAGTCCCACCATGCCGGAACCTGAACGCCTATACCACATCTTAAAAGGATAATAATTCTGTGGCTTATAATACCCTGATTGCCCAGAATCCTACTGTTGACGCCATTATTGCGACCTGCCAACGCATCGACCAGCTGCAGTCCTCCCGATTGCAGCCCGGCATTGCTACTGGCCCGACCTATGCTGACCTGGATCTAAGGGCACTGATTCGAGCCATTATCCGGGAGGAGCTCCAAGCCCTCAAGCCTGTCTGTCGACACGGGTGCGATCATTCTTCCGTACCTTCTAATGACGCCGGTCTACGCAACATCATTAAAGATGAGCTGGCAACAATCACGCGACCTATGGCGTCCGACCCTCCTGCACCCCGCCAAGCATCCACTTACGCGCACGTCGCAGCATCACCCCCTCCTTTTGTTCCGCCGCCACAACTGGCATCGCCCTACAACCACATCAACGCCGTGACGACGGCTCAGCCTACGCCACCCTATTACGCACCCTGGCGCCCCTCTCGCCCAGTGTGCTACTACTGTGGAATACGAGGACATATATCCCGCTTCTGCCGTCTCCGTATTCAGAACGAGCGGCGTGGTTATGACGCCTTCTAAAGTGACTTACCTCATATTATCAGCGACGACCTATTTCCAGCCCACCTCGAAGATAATCCCCACATCCAGAATCCTCGTCTGAGCCTCGTGGAACCCATGCATCCCGACGTCGGTCCCTATCCCCATACCGCCGCTCAGTTTCCCCTCTCCGACCCGCAACAGCTCTCCCTGTCCGCCATCCAGAAAACTAAGCGTTGCAGTTTCCGGAGGTCAAACTGCAGTCTGCGAACTTACCAAAAGTCCTCCAGATCGCCCGTATAATGTGATTTCTGTTTTCGCTGAAGGATTACCGGTCGAAGCATTGATTGATACAGGGGCTGCAATTTCTGTCATTCACGCTGATTTGTGCTACCGTTTGCGAAAAGTTACGACACCATATGATGGGCCTGAACTCCGTGGAGCCAATGACGTCCCTTTGCGCCCTTTAGCAAAGTGCACCGTACGAGTTGTTATTGACGGCGTCCGCCATCATGTGCAGTTTGCTGTGCTCTCTCCATGTGCGCATCTGATGATTTTTGGATGGGAATTTTTGTCAACCGCTTCGGCGTTAATTTCTTGTGGCGACCGTGTCATCCATATGACAGACAGCGATTTTTCATCTTAAGTTTCTGAACGACATCATCCCCTCGTTGCCGCCGCTGATACTGTTCTGCCTCCTCAGTGCGAAAAACTGCTTACCGTTTTCTCTGACCACATCGCTGACGGGGATGTACTCATCGCACCATCTTATCGTCATCTTGAACGCGGTATCGCCTTCCCGTCTAGTCTTGTGAGGTTCTGCAACGGCTCAGCGACAGTAGCGGCCACTAACACTTCACGTGAATCCCTCGTGCTCCGTAAAGGAACTTCTCTCCCCTGCAAGGTGGATGCTCAACCTTTGTCCTTGATGGTGCTCACCGCCCCTCAGCCCCGTGTTTCGACAGACGTCTCTCTTTCTGTTCTCACAAAGACTATTAATCCTAACCTCACGCCGAGCCAACGTCAAGAACTGCTGACATTGCTTCGACAACACCAAGACATTTTTGGTGCCACTTCCCCGCCACTGGGACGGACTAGTGTTGCGCACCATCGCATCATTACTGAAGGTAACTCTATCGTTCGCCGACGGCCTTATCGGGTTTCCCTCTCTGAACGAAAAGTAATTGAAGAAAATGTAAATGACATGCTCCATCGCAATATTATTCGTCCCTCGACAAGTCCATGGTCCTCCCCAGTAGTGTTAGTTAAAAAAAGGACGGCTCGGTACGCGTTTGTGTTGATTACCGCGCACTCAACAAAATTACCCGCAAAGATGTATACCCAATGCCAAGAATTGATAACGCCCTTGACTCTCTCCAAGGCGCCGAATATTTCTCGACTTTGGACCTCCGCTCAGGTTATTGGCAAATACCTATGCACGAGGACGATAAAGAAAAAACCGCTTTGGCAACTCCCGATGGCCTTTACGAATTTAATGTTATGCCTTTCGGACTTTGTAACGCACCAGCGACATTTGAAAGGATGATCGATACTGTGCTTCGTGGCCTAAAATGGAGAACCTGTTTATGTTACTTGGATGACATTGTCATCTTTTCGTCAACTTTTAACGACCATCTCACGCGCCTGAACGAGGTCCTCACGTGTCTCGCTTCAGCGGGCCTTCAGCTCAACACCAAGAAGTGCCACTTTGCACAGAAGGAAACAAAATATTGGGACATCTATTCAGCCATGACGGCATTCGTCCAGACCCTGAAAAAATCACCGTGGTCTTGAAATTTGCTCGTCCACAACGGACTACAGAATTGCGCAGTTTTCTCGGCCTGACGTCTTATTTCCGGCGTTTTATAAAGCATTTTGCAAGTATTGCTGCTCCACTTCATCAACTACTTAAAGCACGCAGCCCTTTCGTGTGGACTGAGCAGTGCGAAGCTGCTTTTAATAACCTGAAGCACGCCCTCACATCAGACCCTGTTCTTGGCCACTTCAGTGACAGCGCTCCAACCATCCTGCACACTGATGCCAGTGGTATCGGTCTTGGCGCTGTACTTCTGCAGCGCGATGCAACTTCGCGTGAGAAAGTGATTGCCTTCGCCAGTCGGACTATGACTCCAGCTGAGAAAAACTACACTATTATCGAATAGGAGTGCCTTGCCGTCGTCTGGGCTGTCCAAAAGTTTCGCCCTTACCTATACGGTCGGCACTTCACAGTTGTGACCGATCACCATGCTCTTTGCTGGTTGTCTTCGCTCAAAAATTTGACAGACCGACTTGGCCGTTGGATTCTACGCCTGCAAGAATACAATTTTGACGTCATTTATAAATCGGGTCGCCAACACCAAGACGCCGACGCTCTTTCTCGCTGTCCACTTTCGGAATCGGCTTGCTGTTTTTCTTCCCAATGCATGTCCACCTATGACCACAGCCGACCATCTCTTTCCCCGACGTATATCACAACAGTTTCATTTGACGACTCTGAAAACAAATACGCTCTCCGCTCACAGCAATTAGCCGATGCCTACTGCCGTCCCATCATCGACCGCCTTATTGGCGCTTCGGACCCACCCAATGCTCGGCTTCTCCGACAACTTCGCAATTTCAAGCTCGAAGATGGCATCCTACTCCGCTTCGTGTATTGCCCTGATGGAACTCGCTGGATACCAGTCGTGCCGCGTGTGCTTCGTCAACGTATACTGGCGGCTCTCCACGATGACGCTACTGCAGGTCACCTTGGTATTGACAAAACCTACGACCGCGTGAAAAAACGATTCTTTTGGCCTGGCCTATTTTCCAGCGTTGCCAAATACGTCGCATCCTGCCCTCTATGCCAACGTCGCAAACGGCCGACTTCTTCACCCGCTGTCCTTCTACAACCTGTTCCCTGTCCCGCCACGCCATTCGACGTAGTCGGCATCGATTTATATGGCCCCCTACCTCTCTCCGATGGGAGCAACCATTGGATTATAACAGCTGTCGACCACCTTACACGCTACGCTGAGACAGCACCTGTACCGACCGGTTCCGCTCAAGAAGTAGCAAATTTCTTTTTGCAATCAATTGTATTGCGTTATGGCGCTCCTCGGGTGCTCCTGAGTGACCGCGGGAAGGCCTTCGTATCGACAGTCGTTGCCGAAGTTCTTTACGCGTCATCCACCCTTCATAAGACAACCTCGAGCTACCATCCCCAGACTAACGGACTGACTGAGCGATTTCACCGCACCTTATCGGATATGATCTCCATGTATATCACACCGGATCATCGAAATTGGGACACTATTCTACCATTCCTCACTTTCGCCTATAACACAGCAGTACAACGGACTACCGGTTATTCTCCATTTTTGCTCGTTTATGGCCGTCCTCCCACTTCAATTCTCGACGCTTCCTTCTTCTGTACGCCCGACTACTCCGCATCGGTACCTACCCAGTTCTTATCTCGTGTGGCCAGATGCCGTCATCTTGCCCGCCTCAACACAGCAGCGTGCCAGGAAGACCTCAAGAGCCGCTACGATTCTACGCATCGCGTGGTCTCTTATCGGCCCGGTGACGAAGTACTGCTTTATACTCCACTGCGCAACCCTGGCCTTAGTGACAAATTCCACCACCGCTACCTTGGTCCCTACAAGATCATCAGCCAAACTTCTCCAGTTAACTACAAAGTCACGCCTGTTGATCCCCCAGCCGATCGACGCCACCGTGGAACTGAAATTGTTCATGTCTCTCGCTTGAAACCGTTTGTGCGCCGCGGTACATCGGTTAGTTAGGAGAGGCCAGGCTGGCCGCTTCCGACCCCCCGGGCAGATTGTGTGAGCCTTCTGTGGACCTTCTTTCATTTGTACATGCCATCATCATCTTCTTTCATTTGTACATACCATCATCATCGTCCCGCGGCGCCGGCTCCGGCGCGTGCCTGGGTTGGTGACCGGATTAAAACGCTAGACAAGGCTTCGCTGTCCTTGCCGCCACGACCTCGCCGTCTTGACCTAGCCTTCTTCCACAATATCCATGTTTCTACAGAAAAAAATTACATTTTCGATAAACTGCTATTTCAGTCACCTGAGGTATATAAATCCTGAAATGAATATGTTTACAAGAATGATTCTACTACACAAGGAACTGAGTAAGGATGCCGACTTAGGGTTACTTCTGTTCCCGATAACCTCCTGACAACAGTATTTATACGGCTTGTTCAATTGAAATAAACGCCTAATGCTGCCATAGTTTGTGCTTTTTTTTCACTGCTCGTTTAACGTTGTTTGAAAACACTACGCCTTTATTCCTCGCTATAGCTAGAACTGGATTTGATTTATCTTCGTTTATGTCTTGCGGAATAATAATTAACTTAGAGCGCTGAGCATTCTTCGCGGCATATGCTTGTTGTGCAAGTATTTGCGCACAGTGAGATCAAAACAGCTCTATCACATCAGCGTATTGCAGCGAACCTTTCTTTGTTACTCAGCCTTATTTCTGTGATTGTTGCAGGTGGGCCGAACTTTCGCTCTTTCTTTGTTCATGCTTGACATTGGGAAATGAACCTTTATATACTTTTTGTAGCACCGAATACTCTGAGATTAGTCTGGAATATCGTAGGCTAGCACAGCTGTTTCCGTAACGTGCGTGTTTGTCCAGTATCCCTTGGCTGGGTTGTATAGATGTTTCTGCGCCTCGTTGAAATTACGCAAAGCAACAGACAATCGCAGACAGATGACTGCCGAGTAAGCTTCCTGTTATCGAAGCCGCCGATTAGCTTAGCTCTTTTGCGGGCGCAATTCAGCCCAACAAAGTGTTATTTCAGAGCACTGCAAGTGTCTTCGTCGGCTATCTTCGGCATCACTTCCACCACATGACAATAGTGAGTAAACGATTGTTAGGTTAACCCCTGTAATTAAAGCATACGAAGGAAAAAACAGGTAACATGAGGGTAGTCTGTAGTATGCCGGCATTTGTAAAAAAAAAGACGAAAATAATGACGGCAAGGCGCATGTCAGCTTTATTTCTCTTCCTTATCTAAATCTCGGCCGGTTGAGCACAGTCTAAAGTCTGCGCAAGCTGATATTTTCGCCTTGCACAATGTCCCTAATTTCAGTTCCCTGTGAAAAAAGTTCCTTTAGAAATACTAATGTGAGCTCAGGAGATTTACAACTTTCTGAAACTCAATTAGGCATTAAATAATAAGTTATGAGTTTGCAAAAAATAAGGCTTTCGCGTAAGAATTGCCTCTACAAGTCGTTTTTAAATATTTTGTAATTGAGACTGACCTCAAATGCATTATTATTTCGGGCTATCTTTTTGAAAAATCAAACGAGTTTAACTCGTTCGATTTTGGAGTTCGAGTTCGATGTGACATATTGTAACGTGCTAAGGTTCGGAAGGGAAGAGGAGGAGAAAGAGAAAGAAAAAAAGGAAGAAGCGAGAGCTGGTGGACCTAGGCCTCTTCGTTTGCCCAAAGGAGAAAAAACGTCTTGTTACGTAGTCAGTAAGCAGGAGTTTGGAGCAGCGTGCGGGTTAGCCCAAGACGAACCCCTCTGATCTTCGCTGCAGTCGCCGCCTCTCTGGCTCACACCTGCCCTTGAATATGCCAGAAGGTCGCGCTCACCGAAGGCCGCCACTAACGGTGAGTAAAAAGTGAAGCAGACATCGATGAGTAGCTCACACATTACGCGCGGGTTAGCCAGTGCAATGGATGGGACCCCACTGTAAAACTATGTAATGTGTTATTCATTTTGGAAGCTACCACACTGATCTGGTTAGACAATCATGAAAACACAACTAGCTGGACCGCTTCAAGGAGAAAATAAAGTGCTTCGGCAATGAAGCTGCAAAGAAGAAACGCGCAGATCAAACGTTGATCCAGCGAGCTCAACTACCTGGTAAGACTTGTACCACCTACAGTGAGGAAATATTGAAGGTTTGCAAAGTGGTGAACCAACGAATGTCAGAAGAAGATAAATTTAGGCATTAGCTGAAAGGCATTGCTGAAGATTATATACATTTATGGTGAGCGAAGATGATTTGAACTCTACCGCTGACGTGATCACGCACTGCACACTTTTGAAAGCCTTAAGCTTCGTCGTATGATCCTTAAATGTGGCTTCATCTTCCGAAATGAAGCCCAATATGAAGGTTGCGCGCTGCAGCCAGAGCCCGTGACCCCATTTGCTTCTTCAACTCCAGCTCGCACTACACCCAACTTCGAAAACCGCCAACAGTATGGCACTCTCACTCCCAGAAGCGATTGGGACAAATGCACACCAGCACAGGCGGAGTCGTTCGCCTGCGTTGCAGGCGAACGATTCCTGCCTTTATCAATTTTATGCGCACTTTACGCTGACCGGTGGCGCACGCCACCTGTGTGCTACAGCTGTGGAGTGACCGTACATATCTCTGGCTACGGCCGTCGACTAGGTAGCCGACCACATGATTACCGCTCCTGACCCAACGGTTTTCAGCGGATGCATGATGAAATTAATCACCCAATGCCTTCATGAACTTGGAATTGCTACGCCTACAGCCCAGCACAGTTGCGCTAACCGTCGCCAGCTTCTGATCGCAATATGACTCCACCAACCCAACGACAGCGACGCTCGCCGTCTCCTCAGCGTCGTTGTCCACCTCCGGGAAGCTAGGCAGCGCCGCCGATGGAGGTGAGGCCGCTGGAGTTTCAGACTAGTCAATACCTCTGGCTGTGTTTATGTTGAAGAACAAACTTGAAGTACTCATTGATGGCATTTGCACTATGGCGTTTGTGGATACAGGGGCGACCGTGCCTGGTATGAGCTTTGCTTTCAAGTATCGTCTGGGACGCAAAGTGATGTTCAGCGTCACTCAAACGGCTGTGTTTCGTGGTGTTAGCAGTGAACCTTCGTGCCCACTTAGTTTGGGCTGTGCGGACGTTGTTATTTGTGGTTAAGCGTTTCGATCAGAGTTAACATTGTGGTCTAGTTCTACGCATGATGTAATTCTTCGCATAGACGTTTTGCAAGTGTGGTGCAACTTTAGACTGCCGAACTGGACACATTTCACTGAACAGTACGTTTATGTCAGCTCTTGAAGGCTCGTCTCCAGATTTGGAAGCATTTTGTGCATTGGAGGACACCGTTGTTCCTACGATGTCTTCCGAGTTTATCCTGGTTGTATCATCGTGAAACTCGTACGAGGATTTTCCTGCCGTAATTGAACTTACTGCAATCACCTGCGCAAAAAGACTCTCTTGGTTCCCAGTTGCATCATTTCAGTGTCTTGAAGCCACACTTTGCTTTGGACAGTGAGCTGTACAGATGAGCCAGCCGTGTTACCTCGTGGCATGAAACTCGCCCATTTTGAGGGAAGGTTTTTCGATTTTTGTGGCTACACTATGTACCCGTGTTCATAAAGACTAGACACTCCGTAGTGCATAGTCCCATGCTCAGGCAAAGGTTAACCCGTCTCTGTCCACAACCGTGCGCCGAATGTTGATTGATCTACGTGTGAAGCATGTCACCGTTTTTTATTCCTCCAGGGGCAAGCCGCCAGAGATTCCTACTTCTCGTGTTCATCATGCGATTGATACTGGATGCGTATACTGGAGCCTTACCTTGTGTCACCAACTGAATATCAGCTAACAAGTGAACATGTTGGCGACATACTTCAACGCGGCAACATCAAGGAATTTTCAAGTCCCGGGGCGGCTCCTGTTATCCAAGGTAAAAATAAAGACAACATTGTCACGTAGTGGTGACAAGACCGTAAACGCCAAAACAAACACAGGCGTAATGGTACTGAAATAACTATTTATTGGGGCTGACTTGCGCCCGCAAAAGAACTAAGCAACTCTGCGGCGGCGATAGCAACAAACGTGCTCGTCGGTCGAACAAAGAATGCTCGTCACACTCGTCAACGCTCAATTTAAAGGCTGCACAGAACAATCTAGATAACGTCGCAAACAGCTACCAGCACGGCCTGGAACATTGTGGAAAGACACACGAGGGGCCGGAATCTTCGAGATAGATCTCGGTGCGCTACAACGAAACCGATAATGGTGTGACTCGCGACATCGAGCATTAACAAACAAAGATTACGGAACTGATACGCGATCCAGAATCAGAGTGATAAGCCTGTATGATGGCGGCTGTTGAAAAACAATAAATAAGTTTTGAAGGTTTCGCGGCATTACTCCCCCCTTCAAAAAAACATCGCCTCGATGTTCCAAAACAAAACAACTTAAACACTGCAAAGTTTAAACTCCACAGATTCTTTAACGCGCGTAATATGGCTTCAGTCGTACATGTACAATTTCTGGGCGTGCGCGTCGCCGTTGTGAGGCCGACTTTCCATCGGGAATGACTTCATAGTCCAGTGGTCCGACACGGCGAATGATTTTGTATAGCCCAAAGTATCGACGCAACAACTTTTCACTTAATCCGCGACGGCGAATTGGTGTCCAAACCTACACTTGGTCTCCTGGATTATACTCTGCGTGGCGTCGTCGTAAGTTGTATCGTCGCCTGTCTGTGCGCTGTTGGTCTTTAATACGTTGCCGTGCCAGTCGCCGGGCTTCCTCTGCACGCTGCAGGTAGGCGGCGATGTCAAGGTTGTCTTCGTTTGTTACGTGCGGCAGCATTGCGTCGACCGTCGACGTGGGCTCCCTGCCGTACACAAGCTTAAACGGGGTAGCTCTGGTCGTCTCCTGGACTGCCGTGTTATACGCGAAGATCACGTACGGCAAGATGGCGTCCCAGGTCTTGTGTTCAGCGTCGACGTACATGGCGATCATGTCCGCGATCGTTTTATTCAGGGGCTCCGTAAGGCCATTGGTCTGGGGATGGTACGCAGTTGCCCGTCGATAGCTTGTATGACTGTGTTCCAGGATTGCTTTCGCTTCGGCGTAACGGGTAAGGTAGTCAGTGGCCACGATGATCCACTTGTTATTCATAGACGAAGCTGGAAAGGGGCCGAGGAGATCCATTCCAATTTGTTGAAAGGGCAGGTCTGGGAGCGGAATCGGGTTTAGTAGTCCTGCTGGTCTGATAGGCGGCGTCTTGCATCGTTGGCACTCATACATGTCTTCACGTAGTGGGCAACTTCGGCAGGCAGTCGTGGCCAGCAATACTTCTCCTGGATTCGACGCAACGTGCGCGCAAATCCGAGATGGCCTGCTGTGGGCTCATCGTGCAACGCCTGCAGAATTTCCTGCCGGAGGGTTTTAGGAACTACTAGAAGCTGCGCAGTCTTGTTGGTTGCGAAGTTCTTCTTCACAAGGAGGCCATTGCTTAACGCGAACGATAAAAAATGTCGCCTCAACACCAGGAGGGGAAGTGGTCTTTCCTTCTAAGTAATCGGCTAGCGGCCTTGTCACCACTACGTGACAATATTGTCACGTAGTGGTGCCAAGGCCGTAGACACCAAAGAAGACACAGGCTTGATAGTACTGAAATTAACTATTTACTGGGCTGACCTGTGCCCGCAAAAGAACAAAGCAACTCGGCGACGGCGATAGCAACAACTTGCTCTTCGATCGTCGAACAAAAATTGCCTGTCGCACAGTTCAACGCTCATTTAAAGACGGCTCAGAACCATCTAGATAGTGTCGCAAGCTATCACTAGCACAACCTGGAACATTGTATAAACATAAGCAAGTGGCCGAAATCGTCGAGACAGATTTCGGCGCATAATGCGCGACGAAGGAGCTGAAAAGGTGCGTCTCGTAATATCTAGCATTAACAAAGAAGTATTAGAAAATTGATACGCGTGACAGAATTAGAGTGATAAGCTCGCATGTCGGTGGCTGCTAAAAACAACAAATATAGTTTCAAAAGCTTCGCGGCATTACTCCGCCCTTAGAAGACATCGCCTTGGTGTTCCAAAATAAACAAAACATCTTCAACATAAACATTACAAAGTTTAAACGCCACGGATTCCTTAACGCGCGCAAAAATGCATCAGGCGAACAACATGAACGATTTCTGGGTGCACGCGTCGCCGTTGTGATGCTGTCGTGTCGTCGGGAATGATTTCATGATCAAATTGTCCGAAGCGGCGAAGGATTTTGTATGCATCAAAGTATCAACGCAGTAACTTTGCACTAAGTCCTCGGAACAATACATAAAAGAGGTCCTAAAACTCTGCAAAGCGGTGAATCCGAGCATGTCCGACGAAGACAGAGTTGGCCACCTCTTAAAGGGCATCGCGGTGGACGTATATAACTTTTTAATTACAAACGAAAACTTAGATTCTCCCACGGCCGTGATCAAGCACTGTCGTACGCTCGAAACTTTAAAGCTACGTCGCATAACCCCGAAATTCGGCCGTCTGCCTAACGTGAGCACTGTTGCAAGCGTGGATTCTCACGGGCATTCACATGAGCCTCCGAATTTGGCCGACATTATTCGCGAAATTGTCCGTGATGAGCTCTCCCGCCATCAAGATGTGAACCGCAGTGCAACCCCCTGTGATAGCTGCTCCCTGCAGGCAGCTCCCATCCAGCGCTCTTCTTGGGGTTCTACCGCTTCTTCTCCCGTCCGTGACCACCGAAACGACCCATAGGACCCTGCTCCCTTAGCTCGTACCAACTACAGGGCGCTACCTCCTCCGCAACAACCCCAGCGGCTATAGACTTTGCTGATCGCTTCGAACCTGTTACCGAGGGCTATTATTTGGACCTTGCTCGTGAACCACCCGTCTGTTACCGCTGTGGTATGCTTGGCCACATATCCAGATTCTGCCGCCGCCAGAACCCGGCACCACGCTATCAGCGCCAATGGTCAAATTACAGTTCTACCGTGAGTCCAGAAGTCCGTGACCCGACCTATCCCCCTCCTTCGGGCTCCTACCGCTACGTACCACCACGAAACGACTCACCAGTTTCCGATCGCAGTCTGACTCCTCCTGCCCACTGCTCCCGACAATCGCCTTATCCCCGCCGTTCTTCTCCGCCACCGGGAAACTGCGTGTGCGGCCGATGGAGATGTGGTCGCCAGGTCATCGATATTGCCAATCACTCTACCGGTCGTTATGCTGAAGAACCGCTTGGAAGTGCTTGTGGATGGTGTTTGTATTATGGCCTTAATGGATACGGGTGCTGCAGTTTCCGTGATGAGATTAGATTTTAAGAACCGTCTCGGCCGCAAAATTATGTTTGGTTGGGATAGAACTGTCATATTTCGAGGTGTAGGTGGAGAATCGTTGCTTCCGCTTGGTATTTGTTATGTAAATGTAGCGATGGCTAGACACGAGTTTAGAACTGAATTTACGGTGCTCCCTCACTATACGCACGACGTTATTCTAGGAGTTGACGTTTTACAGCAGTGTGGCGCAACTCTAGACTTCAACAGTGGCGAGATATCAATAAGCCCCAGCCTTCGATCGGCCGCCCTCATCGAAGACTCGCCGCGGGCTGTCCAAGTGTTTTCTGTCTTCGAGGATACCGTCGTTCTGGCGATGTCCGCCATCTTCGTCCC
>JAJIZL010034729.1:0-23674 GCA_023969395.1 Amblyomma maculatum | reverse complement strand
GTCTTCGAGGATACCGTCGTTCTGGCGATGTCCGCCATCTTCGTCCCGGTTGTGCCGTCGGGCACGGTTCGCAATGCCGTCGACGCTCTGGTGGAACCCGATTCCCTTTCCGGTGCCAAAACGAGTGTGTTGGCACCCCACAGCGTTGTTCGAGTGAACGAGGGCTGTGCCACGCTTTGGACTGTCAACCGTACCAATGTACCTGCCGTATTGCAGCTTGATTTGAAACTCGCCGACTTTGAAGAACGCCTTTCTTGCACATCGCCGTGTTCAGTGATGTCCTAGACGTCCAGATCAGGCTACTTCCCAGTTTCAGTCCATGACAAATGAATCGCTACCCACCAACGACCGCCGAATATAGATGGAGGTTCTGAAATCAGCCACCACCGATTCCGCCTTCCCGCACCATCACATGATTGACACTGAATCTGCACACCCGATTAGGCAGACGCCATACCGTGTTTCACCTTCAGAACGTAAGATAATTGACGAACAGGCCCGTGATATGATGCAAAGAGGAATCATTCAGGAATCATCTAGCCCATGGGCAGCCCCTGTGATTCTCGTGAAAGAGAAAGATGGCACCTGGCGATTTTGTGTCGACTATCACCGCCTCAATACTGTCACCAAGAAGGATGTTTACCCACTCCCGCGTGTTGATCATGCCACTGACTGCCTCCATTCAGCTTCCTACTCTTCATCTGTTGATTTACGGTCCAGATATTGGCAGATACCGATGCATCCGAAAGAAAAGGAGAAGACGGCATTCGTGACTCCCGATGGGTTATATGAATTTAACGTGATGCCTTTCGGCCTATGCAACGCTCCGGCTACCTTTGAAAGATTTACGGACACTATTTTGCTTGGACTGAATTGGCAAATTTGCATGTGTTACCTAGATGGCGTAGTGATGTTCGGGAGGACCTTCGCCGAGCATAACAGCCGTTTAGCTGTGGTCCTTAACTGCATGGAGGAAGCGGGTCTCGTGCTGAACTCTAAGAAGTGCCGCTTCAGTGAGCAAAAGATCGTTGTGCTTGGGCATTTGGCTGACAAAGACGGTGTTAGGCCTGACCCACAGAAGATTGAAGCTGTCAGCTGCGTCAAAGAGCCCAAGTCTGTGAAAGAACTCAGGAGCTTCCTGGGACTTTGCTCTTACTTTCGACGCTTCATCCCTAAGTTTGCTGACGTAGCTTACCCGCTCACATGCCTCTTGCAGAAGGATATTCCTTTTAAATGGACTCCTGAATGTGATTCTGCGTTTCACCAGCTCAGTTTCTTCTTACCTCGCTGCCCATACTGCGTCATTTCATCCCGGCAGCTCCCACTGAACTCCACACTGACGCAAGTGGCACCGGCGTGGGTGCTGTGCTCATACAACGGCATGACGGAAACCAACACGTTGTCGCTTACGAAGTCGCACCCTTAGCAAGTCTGAACGCAACTATACCGTTACGGAGCAAGAGTGCTTGCCGTCGTTTTTGGCGTACAGCGGTTTCGCTCGTACCTTTATGGACGTTCCTTTACAGTCATCACCGATCATTCGCTTCGCTGGCTGGTTAATCTACGCGACCCCTACGGTCGGCTGGCCCACTGGGCATTGCGCCTTCAGGAGTTCAACTTTACAGTGTCTTACAAAAGTGGCCGCCGCCAACACGCTGACGCTGACTGCCTCTCGCAACTACCCTCTGCGATGACAACTTTGACGACAATCTCGCCGCCGTTTCCGTACGATTTCCGGATCTTGCCACTTTCCAGCGAGAACAACGAAAAGATCAAGACTTGGTATCACTTTTTGAAAAGGCTCGTGATCCGGCATCTGCGAACCCTTGCTGCATTCGCGATGATTTGCTGTATCCAAAAAAATTACTCGTCTGGCGGTGCACGCTTTCTGCTAGTCGTTCCGGCTAGCCTCTACTCCTCTGTTCTACACTCTATGCGCGATGACGTTACAGCTGGGCACTTGGGGTTTCCCTGGACTCTTACGCGCATTAAGGAACGTTTCTACTGGCCAAATATGCGTCGAAAGACTCAGCGTTACGTGAACTCCTGCGTGCAGTGCCAGCGGTTCAAGCTCCCCACGACTTCTCCGCCGGGTCAGTTACATCCGGTGACGCCACCGACCACACCATATGAGCAAGTGAGTGTAAACCTCATAGGCCCGTTTCCCCGCTCGTCCAAAGGCAATCGCTGGGTCATCGTGTGCGTTGATCATCTCACGCGTTACTGTGAAACTGCCGCCATCCCTTCCGCCACCGCCGCTGACGTCTCGTTCTTTCTTCTTCACGCTGTCGTCCTCCGTCATCAGCCTCCTCGTGTAATTATCAGTGACCGAGGCCGCCAGTTTACGGCAGATGTTGTGGAACAGCTTCGGCGCTATTGTACTTGCCAGTTGCGTCACTCTACGCCGTACCATCACCAGACAAATGGCCTCGTCGAACGTACAAACCGGACACTGAAGAAACTTGCTTGCGATGTATGTTGACTCGCGGCACAAGAACTGGGATGACGTGCTTCCTTTCATTACTTACGCCTATAACGCCTCAGAGCATGAGACAACTTCTTATAGTTCATTTTTCCGCCTCTACGTCCGTCCGCCTCGACGTTCTCTCGACACCATTTTGCCGTTCTCTCTCGACACCGAGCCGTCTGTTTCAAGCACCCTCTGCTGCGCTGAAGAGGCTCGTCGGGTCGCCCGATTACGCACTCTGGCCTCGCAGGACCGCTCTAAGCAGCGCTACGATCGTCGGCATAAGGATGTCTCCTACCTTCCCGGCGACTTAGTGTGGCTCTGGACACCTCTCCGCAAGCGTGGTTTGTTCCACAAGCTGCTGTCACACTACACAGGCCCATTTATTGTGCACAAACCCATCAATGAGTTGAATTACGTCGTGTCTCGCCAATGTTCCCACGATCGCCCCTCTCGGAAAACACAGGTAGTTCATGTCGCAAGAATGAAGCGCTGCCACTCTCGATCGGGACTCTGACAGCCCAGGGGCTTCGTCTGCGAAGGGGGAAATGTCAGGCATGCGTACAGAAGAGGAGAAGGAAGTTCAAAAAGAGGCTCTCCTGAATAGAGGTAAAAGAAGAAAAAGCTCACCATCTGTTGGTTAGCACATCAGGCTAAGGTGCAGAACCATTCTGTAAATAAACCTTAACAATATGATACCGCGTGATAAATGAACTATAAATTATAAATGGGCTATAAATTATTTAAAGTGAACCCCTATTTTTACTTGGTATAGTGCATTGAAGAATCAAAGTCCGTGAACAGGGCAAGTGAGCCCTCGTTTTAAAATTTTCTGAATCGACGGCTCTGCTTTGATTATGAAATATCAATAATACGCATTTTAAAGCTCACATAGTTGGCTTTCGTGCTAGGAACATTCATAGATTGGCTTTGTCGCATCTCCTGCGCATCAAATACACATGTTATTTGTGTATTTAATAATTCCAGTTAGAATGAATTTCATGACATTGCCGAATTTAATGACTTCGTCGGCAGAGATAAATAAACCCCCTATCCCTCCACCACCTCCCACTCCGAGCAGGCTACTTTAGGAGGGGGAATTGTCTGGAAGCGGCGACGTAGAAGAGCGGGAGATCGCGATGGCACCTGCCGTAGTAAAGCGGTTTCGACGCCGCGAGCAGCCGTGCAGCCATGGTGGAAGAAAATAGCAAAACAAGCAGCACATCACACAAGCCACGCGTGCACTGCGTCCCTGTCACTGCACAGTAAACAAGGCACACGCGAGACACATTTTAAAAAAATTGACAGCCGGTGTTGGGCGACATCTCCCGAGATATTGCTTTCAAAGCACTCGGTCACGGCGCCCATTTCGTGGCAAAAAGGGACAAGACGACAGGTCCGCCTGTTCGGATATTATAGCTCTTTGTACCTCATTTGTCGTATACATGAAGCTCACGTTAGCCATCGTAGAAATGTTAAACCCGGAGGCGTTGTTACGTTTGGATTGCGCGAGTGCCGGGGTCGTGTACCACTGCCAGCAGTTATTACGTGCGGCTCGCGCTTGCGCGCCCCTCGGTAAGCGTTGGCCTGGCGTCTCCGTGGACGGCGGACGGCATGAACGGTCCCAGCAAAGACGAGGCGTCTTTTAACGAAACAACCTTTACTGCAACATCATGAAGAAAGCAGTGAAGCTGGCCCGGAGAGATTACAGACACTCTCACACAGCTGGTGTCTTGCGTCGTGCCAACGGCGCGTCAAAGTAGTCTCTCTCAGCGGAGTCGGCCGCTGCTTTTTATAGTTTTTCCAGTTCACAGGGAAAGGGTAAACCCTCACAGGAAAGGGAGAGCCAAACATGTTGGTTCACGACGAATGACTCAATCGCAGGTGTTCCGACCTCATCTCCTCCACCTCCTGCAGACCGGAGAGGGCGACGCACTTTCCCTCGATCTCCATGGCTTGGCCAGCTTTTGCACACACACGAACGCACACACACTTGGCGCGTCGAAGGAACACGTCGAGTCTTGCCCGCTGGAGGAAGCGTTGCGCGTCCGATGAACGGCGTCGAAATGGCCGATCCGCTCGCGGTTCTGCCTGTTGCTATGCGGTGGCCGCGTCAGCTGTCCCACTTCTCGGTGGAGAAACGTAACAGCGTCTACCAAAAAAAATAGAATTCTCTTATAAACTATTTAGCGTCCAAGGTGAACACCTAGCAGCGGTCCATGTATTTTGATATCTCAGACATCATTTGGGAGTAGATAACATAAACTAAATTCAGATGTGTACGGTCAGGTAATGAATAATATGCACAACATGCATCCTGACGGTGTTACTAACACCAGAAATCCTGCCACGTTTCGAGATATGATAACCACGATCCTCACCTAATGCCATACTTTTATGTTCCCTTACGGAAAATCACTTTTACTACTGTCTAATATCAACAAAATTATGTTCTTTTAAACGCAGTGCCGGAGTGTGTTCCTTTCCCTATTGGCACATTTTTAACGTTGCATGGTTATTCTATATTGTATAATAATAACCAATGTATAACTTGTGTTTTTATCATAAAGTGAGACAAAAAGCGGGGAACAATTTTAAGTGTATTGTGCTCAGTACTTCTTGCTAACTATTGTATAACGCTTCTCTCAAATCGTTGTTTTTGCTCTGTTTATAACTTCATGTATGTACTGCCCCACCCACACAATGCTCCCATGTTGAAGGGGCCTGTGAGTAAATTGAAAAAGAAAAAAATCGGCAGTTTTATAGTTACAGTGATCGAGTGGTCAGAAATATTTCCGGTTGTGACCACAATAAATATTGCTCAAATTGTTCTGAGTTCTAAGTTTTCACATTAGCAACCTCGTCCAAGGAACTGACTAGCACTGACAAGGGGTTTACAGACGTTGATGAGAAGGCAGGCCATATTCCTAGTAACGCAGTATATTTGCTTCTTTTTGTACCTCTATTTCTTGCAAGCAAAACTTAATTTCTTTGCCTTTTCGTATAGGTAAGCTGAACCTCTTACATCAGCTAGTGTCCAGTTGGTTTCAGTCAAGGTACAAAAAGGAGGAAATGTTCAGCTGTTATAGGCCAGCATGTCTTTCCATTAACAGCGGCAAATAGCATGCCACTGCGGCATGGTTCCTTGAATGGGTTTCTCAATGGAGGTAATTGAAATGAGGCCGAGCAGTTGTCTTAATAATTATAGCAGACGCAGCAGAAAAAAAAAGAATTACGTAACACTGTATCACTTACCTTCTGCATGCATGTTAAAAAAAACCTCATTTTTATTGCTTTGTCATATAGATGTTGCAGTTTTATTATTGGCTTTGTTCAGTAACCGCCTTTGATTGCTTCCATTTGTATCTGTACACCAGTTTTTTGTTGCTCCTGGTGTGAACATTTCATTTTATATTTCAAACTTTTTAATCACTTTTGACAGATTTCTGCACATATACATACATTTAAATTCTAGATCTACATCAGTTGCGGTTTCTACGTTGAAATGAATCGATTGAATTGAATCTCAGGGCGAAAACAGATAGCTTCGCAGCTACCAGAATATCTGTTTCCTGTGGAAGAAAGGGGCAATAAAGAAGAGCAAATGCCTGGCTAAAGAACATTAAAGTCAATTTGACACAAAATGCATATCAAGGTGAGCATCTGAGTTCTTTCCAGTTACCCATTTTACTCGCCATGTGATGTAACTATAGATAGAGCACATTAGTGCAATTTTGTTTTATACTCGCAGAAAATTACGTAGGCACCGAACTTTTCCTCGTGCATTTTGTTTTGTTTTTTTTTAGTGATGCGAGTATGAGAATAACACGATGTCTTCAATTTATCTACTACGAATAAGCATTAGATGAGTGAATTGTGTACCTTAGGTCAACATGGAATCATTTGACAAATATTATAATGTTAAGTCTGATGACATTGCCTTGCTAAGCAACTCGCGGGATGAACTGCAAATAATGATTGATGACCTAGACAGGAAAAGTAGAAAGGTAGGCTTGAAAATCAATATGCAGAAGACTAAGGTAATGTTCAACAGCCTTGGGAAGGAACAGCAGTTTACATTAGGTAACGAAATGCAGGAAGTAGTAGGCGAATATGTCTACTTAAGACAGGTAGTAACCGCCGATCCGGACCATGAAAAGGAAATAACAAGAAGAATAAAATTGGGATGGAGTGCATTTTGCAAGCACTCGCAGATTATGACTAGCAGCTTTCCGGTATCGCTCAAGAGGAAAGTATACAACGGTTGCATCTTGCCTGTACTCACCAATGGGTCTGAAACGTGGAGGCTAACCAAGAGAGTTCTACTTAGGTTGAGGACAACCCAGAGGGCTATGGAACGAAAAATGGTAGGGGTAACATTAAGAGATAGAAAGCGTGCAGAGTGGGTAAGAGAAATAACTCAAGTTACCGACATTCTAGTAGAAATTAAGAAGAAGAAATGGACATGGGCAGGACATGTAGTGCGAAGAGGGGATAACCGATGGTCGCTGAGGGTAACAAACTGGATTCCAAGGGAAGGAAAGCGTAGCAGGGGGCAGCAGAAAGTTAGGTGGGCGGATGAGATTAAGAAGTTCGCAGGGGTCAAGTGGATGCAGCTAGCACAGAACCGGGTTAAGTGGAGAAATATGGGAGAGGCCTTCGCCCTGCAGTGGGTATAATCAGGCTGATGGTGATGATGATAATAATAATGTTAAAATCGACTTTCTTTACTCTTAAGCGGAGCAATACTCACGCGCCCTAACTGCTTTAAGTTATCTGTATTTAGTAACTGCTCCCTTTAAATTGTATTCAGCCTTAGTACACGTGGTTTATCTGGGTACTTTGTTAAGTGGAGAAGAATTAGCCATCGAATTTTTTTTGTCATGTTCCAGCTACAAATAACGGATGACGGTTGTTACATTAAGATTGCATTAGATATAACATGAGGCGTGAAAATAGTTTAATATACTCGAGGACATTCTTATTAACAGCATTGCCTAAACCAGCCTATTTACTGAGGCGAAATAAATATATGGTCGTGTTCAGATAAGAATGGTAGTTCAAGTCTCATGATCATTTTTTTTCAACGAAATTTTTATATATGCTGGGCTAATATCTCGACAGAAAGGAATGACACTTAATTTGGCAAGATGCTGCGTAGTTTTATTAGAAAACATTTTGAATCACTGTACGTAGAAAACTGCCGTTTTTGTCATTTCGAAAAGCTGCAAGTTTGGAGAACTGCTGATTGCGCACCAAACTTTAGTCATCCGTTGTTTTGTACCCTCCAGTTTAGGTATTTTACTTATGCAAAAAGTATTAAAGGCTCGTTTTGTTGATGCAGATGAATTATAAAGGCTCGCAAAATTTCTTTCGGGATCAGCACGCTACACAACGTCAATTTCAACCTTACATGCTGGCATGATGCGTTATGTTGTTTAAAGTAAAGTAATTTCTATTTATAACAAAGATTATATTGTTAATTTAAGGCAGTATTCGGAATTCTCGAAAGCTAAGTGTGTTCTCCTGAACTCATAAATATCGCTCAAAATTCGAAAACCGACAAAAGTGCAATTTTATTTAGTAAATAAAACCACCGTTATTCAACTAACTCTCAAGAACCTTCAGTACCTCACAAATATCACGGACTAGAAACTGTGGCATTATTGCGTTTGAAAAAATAACGATAAAAACAGAACGTAGCACCCGTACTTATAAATGCCAAATTAAGCCATGCATTCCGGAACGATACAATAACATTTATCTACAGAAACAATCTTTTTTATATTACCGAGGTCTATTTTTCACTCGTGCAAACATATCAAGCTCTAGATTTGTATGTTCTTTCTCCATACTATTTTGAATTCGGCCAGAATTAAAAATAGCAGAAGATGGACAACTTTGATTCGAATTTAAAAAACTATCAAAATTCGGTTTTTATTGAACTCTCTGGAAACAGTACTAAGTACTTCATAAATATTAGTCACTAAATATATAGAAATATGCAAAATGTATAAATATAATAATAATATGATATAAAATATAAATATTACAATGCATGTTTGGATGTATCGATGCACTTATGTCTTCCCCTTATGGGGTAGGCGTCAAAATTTCTATTCAGTGTTTGATTAATTTAGTTACATTTTCTCTTATGTATTATCTAATGCCTTCTCAGTGCTTATAAAGTGTTTTTCTCCCTGTTGGTAGGGTTGAACACTTAGGATGATATGAATTTGTTATTTCTATAAATTTCAATGCAGAACGTAAGAGATGGCGTATCTTTTTCTCTATCCTGCCTTCTTTTTTCATTGTGAGGTGAAGGGGTACTCAATTCATTTCTTCACTATATTATTCTATTTCTCGATTTCTACAATAATTGGTAATACCACAGTTTTGAAAACGAGTTTTCTAATGTGCCCTTAAGTACAGTCATAAGCAAAGCGTTTTGCAGCAGGATAGTATTCGTGAAATTTTAGATTGCTTTATAGTAACAGCATGAATTATCAATCAGGCCGTGAGAAAATTTGAGCCAACAGGGAGCGAACCAGCCATGCACCTAAACTGCAGGTTCCGCTTTACAGGTTAGATGAACGGGGAGTTCGGTCCGTGTTGATTCGAAATGTTTCTAGGCTTGATAGTTCTGGCTACCAGAATCTTCATTATCTCGGCCCATTCGTACAGATGGTATAAGGAAATAAAAAATCCACCAAAATTATTATGCTGAAAAATACTTTGCTTATGATTGTACGTATGTGCAGATTAGAAAAACTGTCTCCAAAAACATCCCTACTGAAAAAATTGTACAAGATTCGTACGTGACTGCTGTACGCAATTATTGCTGCGTACACCTACGTGATCGTACGCCTAACTGAACGTACAGCCTACAAGAACGTACAACCTACAAGAACATACAGCCTACGTGAACGTACAGTCTACGCGAACGTACACCCAACGTGGCCGTACAACCTACGTGAAGTGTACGACATACACGACATGCACGACTGCGTAATCCTATCACAAAACTAAACGGTAATGATGCAGAGCTTTATGTTAAAGGGCCACTGTCCAGGAGAGGACATTTTAGGCGAAGGAGCCCAGTGTTTCGATCAGGTACTGAAGATACGTTCTGTGCAAAATGCTACAGTGACATGCGCAACGCAAAGCAATGAAAACACAAATCTAAGTTATCTCATGTTCTCCTTCGGGAAGCCAGCTTCCCCTTTCTCTGCGTTGGCCCGTCGAGCCGCAGCTATGTCTTAGTCGAAAACGACATCCATTGGTTCGTCTCGCTGTCTGAGGGTGAATAATAGGTGTCTACCGCTCGCTGCACGCTTTTCCCTTGCCACGGCTGAACTGAATCCAGCGGTGCGCGCTCCCTCGGCAGTTTTTTTTTTCGCGCATGCGGAGTGCCACGCCCCGCCTCCCGCCAAACGTGGAGGAAGGGGAATTTGTCATGCGGAGGCTAGACGACCGGACAGGAGAGTGAAAAACCTTTGCGAGGGAAGAATTGGGCGATTGCGGTGGCTGTAACTGCGTTATTAGTTACTCTTCTCAAAAACATTTTGCGGCCTTGCGTTCTGGGGGCGAAGTCTCACTATATTTTCGACCGGAGGGTGGACAGTGGGCCTTTAAGAGCTATCACTGGTCTGTGGGCCAGATGTTTCACGTCCTATTTTCTTCTGCTCCATGAGGTCTGCTGCATGCCAAAGTTTAATCAGTTTATCACCACCTGATTTGCCTGTCACCTTCGCAGGTTGAATTGGGAAGTTGCGCTTTCTTGTCATGTATTTGACATCGTCGATCTAGTGCAAACCTTAGTATGTAGCAGGAGTGTAGTGTCAAACAATTTATGTTTGGAGACTCTTCAGTCTGCCCCTTATGGTAATGCCATATCTGGGCTTATAAAAAAAATCCAGATAAGGTATATCAGGTATTGGGCAGATATGGTATATTAAGACAGATCTGGGCAAGATAAGGCATGCCCAATTCCTGATTTCGAGTACCAGATAAGGCATATCTGGTTGTATATGCCTGATCTGCCCAATTCCTGATTTCGAATACCAGATAAGGCATATCTGGTCAGATATGCCTTATCTACCCAATTCCTGATTTAAAGATTTAGCCCGCATGGCAGGTAGGTTTTGAACTATAGATCTATATATCTGCATGTCAACAGAACACTTTATTACAACACACACAAAACAATTTCAGTATTCCAGCTAAACGCACGCTCGATCAAGTTTGCCAAGGGAAACCTGAATTTCCATATAGTCAGGTAAAAAAGAAAACCACAGGTTTTCTTTTTTACCTGCCTATATGGAATCGCTCAAAGATGGTCCTGAATTACGTGTGTATACCGAGGGTCAAAGACATGCTCATCCGTTAGTAAATATTGAGACTCTACTCATTTACGCGCGATACTATAACAAACTACTGAGATAGCTGAACAGAATAATGTCTACACGAGTAGCTAAAGTGAAAGACATTAACCTATTAAATTAGATATTACATTTTTATTCCACTCTTTTACACACAAAGCTTTAACCAGTAAATGCTTTTAGTTTGAGCTGGTTTACTTGCGAAGCTAAAAAAAATAAACGGCTATTAATCAAATTAGACTATTAAAATGGAATTTAAAGGTTTGTCGTTACCCGGAAAAAGTACAGCTAAACTGTAGCGTGATAAAACACACACTGCTGGGACAGCTGATATTACCTAAACCTTAGCAAAGTACATATAGGTTGTCAGGAAGTACTGGTGTTACCTTAAGCAGAAACTGCAGTGCAAAATGAGCGAACGCGCCTAACTCGTGTTTGCTTTTCAAATTAGGAGAGAAAACAAAAAAAAGCATGTCCGATGCATTTGTCATGACAGCGACAACTCTGCCCCTAAACCAAATCAAGCATGAAGCTACTTAGGTAGTGCAAATAATAATAATAATAATAAACAACGAAGGACCCTATCCACTCACTGAAATTTGTCAAAATTGCTAGAGCGAAAGACAAATTAGCAACGAAACGTACGGAAAAATATCACATACTGGCAATTACCATCCAATTTACTGATTGGAAAATTAATTTTCCATCAATATAATAAAGTGAACAATATCCTGAGGCTGGCAAGTGCTAGTTCCCGACAAGAAGTATCACGCTGACGGTTTTGCGATCGGGCGTGAAGATGAGGCGGCACGATGAGGGTGCGATCCGACACAATGGTGAAGATTTGGCCGGGCCACCCAGCGCAGAATCCCCGAAAAGCTCAAACGACCATAAGGTTCACTGCCAAGGCTGGGGAGGCAGCTTGCACCCGCAGTGGTACACAGTAATTTCCTCTGAGCCAACGGTCAGACTGAAGTTCTTGTAGGTTTGCTGTCGCATTTTTGTTACATGCACACAGCTAATAGCGAACAGGCGCTGGCACACGCACACACACCAGCATACACAACATGCAGCACGCCCGCCAGCCGCACCGAACTCCGATGTCTGCCGCCGAAAAGGAATGAGATACCAAGTGCTTAGCGCACGCAGTTGAAAGGGGGAGGGGAAAGAAGCAAGCACACACAAAAGGGAGAGCGCGAGGCCTACGCGGTATAGAGCGTGGCAGCGAGGAGGAGAGATGAAATGCGAGCCAGCGACGCAGGGGCCGCCGCTGTCTGAGAGGGAAGAGGTGAACGCAGGAGAGGAGGAGTCACTGTCTAGCCACTGCGGCCCTCGACGAAGCAACCGCCAGCTGCCTCTGAGGGTGAGTCACCGTCTGACAGCGCGTAGGGGGCCGTATACTGAACTGCCATCATTTTCTTGATATTTTGAATCGCTCAACTTAACCGACCATGCTTTTGTGCACCGGACTGCGGCCGCATTTTAAATGAAAATGCGAGTCAGTAGGCGGAAAGAGGAGCACGTAGCTATAACCCAGCGCCCTCCTGGATTAAGGAACACATGGTGTAATAATTATAGTGCAGCGAAATCTGCAGAATATTTGAAATATGAGCCGTAGCTATTTTCTAAATTGGATACCATTCACACGCAGGCTATGCTGAGTGTAGAAAAATTGAAGCTCGACCACATGATGCCAATATTGGATATTTGCGAGAAAGTAGTCGAAGGCCATATATTGCTAATATACAATAACTATGGCGCCTACATAATTAAGGCCCCGATGAGGTTATATAAAGTCCTGTTGATGCCAGGCATATGGCCCTAGTCTGTCTAAATAAGGTCATGACGATGCCATATATGCCCTTTATCAGGCCACATAAGGTCGCGAGGATACCATATATGCCCCTGATCAAGCCATATAAGGTCCCGTTAGCCGTTCAGATATGGATTATATGTTGCATGATATGGCCAAATCTGAGCCATATAAGGGCAACATTTTGTACATATATGACCTTATCTGGCCCAGATAAGGACTTATTTGCTGCCCTATATATTTGTATCTGGCAGCATGTGTTCCATATCTGAAGCAGATATGGGATTTCCGTAAGGGGCGTTACAATTCTTGTATTTGTGTCAATAAGTTTTGAAAATATGTATCGTAGTACTGTTGCATGACAGGTGTGCTAAAAATTAGAGCACTGCAGAATCTGCATTGGAGTAATGCGAAATCACGGATGCTGCTGTTGGTTGCTTAATTCATTTCCTGTTTACTGATTTAGTCTCTGGTACTTTCAAATTGCGTGCCGATCCCTTCCTATGCCCATTTTCGGCTCTACTTCCGGTTGCGTGATGTCACATCCTTGACGTCGCCCTAACTGATTGACTTGACTATTTTATTCTTTGGTACTTTCAAATTGCAAACCCAATCCCTTCCTTTGCCCTTTTTTGGCTCGACTTCAGGATGCGTGATGTCGGCTTGACTGATTTAATTGACTATTTAGTATTTGATACAGCTCGGCCACACGCTAATTGACTGACTTAACTATATTTTAGTATTTGATACATTCCGATGTGGCGCCAAGCCATTGGATCAGGGTAGACACGCGGAATTATGAACAGCGTTTAACGATCTGGGGCGTGGCATAGTGGTAAAGCGCTCGGCTGGGGATCCAAGGATTGGAGGTTAAATTCCTGGTGGAGACAATTGTTTTTATGAGGACGAGTCGCACACCTCTTAAGCGTTGCTAGGCAATGCTAGCAGAGCTTGGCGAGGAGGCTGCACAGCTAGCCTTAGCTGTGACGTCACATGCATGTGCAGAATTAGGCTATGTGGAGCCACGCGAAGCTGCAGTCTGATAGTTACTTTGGGACGTTAAACCCCACAAAGAAACAAACCTGTCTGGTTTGAATATATACCGATAACAGGAGATGTGTCGATCTTTTATAAGGCAGTCCTTTAATCGCCTCAAGCCTCGGATTCAGATGGCATCAACTCTCAGAGGCTTCACACGTACGCCTGACAAAATGTTTTTCGGGTGGCGTGTGTGCTATTGCTCAAAACAATAATGATGAAGAAAACGTCAAATTGTACGGAACGCAATGAAAAAGGAGCGAGCATAGCTCGCTTCCACGAAAACCTACCTAGATCACGTCGGAAAATCTAAAAATAAGGGTGACATTGATGCTCCGCGAAGACGCTATAGCGTTTCGCACATACAGGCAATGCTTGTCACTTTTATTTTTTTTTTACAATTTTTACTCACCCATACTTTGCATTTGCTAACATTGTCTTTCCATTCTGTGCAGTACACATCTTAATACAGGTTTCATTTTTAACTATCTCAATTATTTAATTGATCAATTGCACACTCTGAAATTTATTAATTGCATCATAGAGCATTGGCTTCCATTTTGAGCATCCTGCCATCGTTTAACCTTCGTTTTCATGCTTTTTTTTCAATTCCTTTATTTACCCGTTCAATTAACTTTAGTGATTATGTTAACTCACTATCGTCTACCACAAACCAATCGGTCATAAATCACTAGAACTAAAGATTACCACGGTACGATCTTTTTTACTTAGGCCCCCTATTATTTTTGAAGCGCGGTGCGGACTACAGCTACTACGCCGACGAGTTTTCGACCGGAGTACTTGCATAACCTATCGCGTAACAGATAACGCGACTGGCAAGACTGAACCACCCTTGAGTGTTGTAGCACGCTGTGGAACCTGTCATTGTTTGCACGTATACGTAGTATATGTACGCAGGCATTACAACCAAATGGCGGAATGCACACGCAAAAAAGGTGACTGTTCTGCCCAAAGTGATAATTATCGCAGACGCCCATTTTTTTTCTTAGAAGCAATCGTCCTTACTGTCACGGAACTCAAGTCCATAAACTTATAAAGCGCAGATAATGACGCCACAGAGCGCGAGCAATGCTTCAGAGAAGCTCGGGAAGCAGAATGGAGCGCGGCGCTTCCGTAGCAGACGACGCTCTCCCCTGGAGCAAAGGTGGACACTAGCGACGCGGTGGCGGGAGTAGCGGCGGGCCGCCTGCTCCTTACGGGCGCGCCGAGGCGATGCGGAACTGAAAAGGATCTGTAGTTTGTGTCGCCTATGCTAATCTGAAGTACATGCTTCGTTCCAAATCCCAATTGTGATTTTTACACGAGGGGATGTAAAAGAAAGCAGGCTATAAAAATGACGGTACAATCAAGGTTACAAATCATCATCATCATCAGCCTGACTATACCCACTGCAGGGCGAAGGCCTCTCCCATATTTCTCCACTTAACCCGGTTCTGTGCTAGCTGCATCCACTTGACCCCTGCGAACTTCTTAATCTCATCCGCCCACCTAACTTTCTGCCGCCCCCTGCTGCGCTTTCCTTCCCTTGGAATCCAGTTTGTTACCCTAAGCGACCATCGGTTATCCTCTCTTCTCACTACATGTCCTGCCCATGTCCATTTCTTCTTCTTAATTTCCACTAGAATGTCGGTAACTTGAGTTATTTCTCTGACCCACTCTGCACGCTTCCTATCTCTTAATGTTACCCCTACCATTTTTCGTTCCATAGCCCTCTGAGTAGTCCTCAACTTAAGTAGAACTCTCTTGGTTAGCCTCCACGTTTCAGCTCCATAGGTGAGTACAGGTAAGATGCAACTGTTATATACTTTCCTCTTTAGCGATACCGGTAAGCTGCTAGACATAATCTGCGAGTGCCTGCCAAATGCGCTCCATCCCAATCTTATTCTTCTTGTTATTTCCTTTTCATGGTCCGGATCTGCGGTTACTACCTGTCCTAAGTAGACATATTCGCCTACTACTTCCAGTATTTCGCTACCTAATGTAAACTGCTGTTCCTTCCCGAGGCTGTTGAACATTACCTTAGTCTTCTGCATATTGATTTTCAAGCCTACCTTTCTACTTTTCCTGTCTAGGTCATCAATCATTATTTGTAGTTCATCTCCAGAGTTGCTTAGCAAGGCAATGTCATCAGCAAATCGCAGATTACTGAGGTATTCTCCATCTACCCTTATCCCTAACTGCTCCCATTCCAAGTCTCTGAATACTTCCTCTAAGCAAGCTGTGAATAGTACTAGGGAGATTGTGTCTCCTTGCCTAACACCTTTCTTTATGGGAATTTTGTTACTTTCTTTATGCAGAACTATGGTTGCTGTGCAGCCACTGTATATATCTTCCAGCACTTTCACGTACGGCTCGTCTACCCCCTGAGTTCGCAATGCCTGCATCACCGCCGAGGTTTCAACTGAGTCAAATGCTTTTTCGTAATCAATGAATGCTATGTATAAGGGCTGGTTATATTCCGAGCATTTTTCTATCACCTGATTGACGGTATGGATATGATCGATAGTAGAGTACCGTTTCCGAAACCCTGCTTGATCCTTTGATTGATTGAAGTCTAAGGTTGTTCTGATTCTATTAGCGATTACTTTAGTAAATACCTTATACGTAACAGACAGTAAGCTGATTGGTCTGTAATTTTTAAGGTCCTTAGAGTCCCCTTTCTTATGAATGAGGATAATGTTTGCATTCTTCCATGGTTCCGGTACCGTCGATGACACTAGGCACTGCGTATACAAGGTGGCCAGTTTTTCTAACACGATATCCCCCCCCCGTCCTTCAGCAAATCCGTAGTTATCTGATCCTCTCCAGCTGATTTCCCCCTTTTCATAGTTTCTAATGCTTTCTTGACCTCGTCCTTCGTCACTGGTGGAACGTCTGAATGTTTTTCCCTACCGCCAATCTCATTACGGTCCTGACTACTTTGGGTACTGTAGAGATTTGTATAGAATTCCTCGGCAACTTTGACTATCTTATCCATATTCGTGATGACGTTGCCCGCCTTGTCCCTTATTGCATACATCTGGTTTTTGCCTATGCCCAATTTCTTCTTTACCGCTTTAAGGCTTCCCCCGTTCTTTACAGCATGCTCGATTTTCTCCATGTTATACTTCCTTATATCGGCCACCTTGCGCTTATTGATTAGCTTTGATATCTCGGCCAATTCGATCCGGTCTGTTGGATTGGAAGCTTTCATTCTCTGGCGTTTCTTAATCAAATCTTTCGTCTCCTTAGACAGCTTACCGGTATCCTCTCTAACTTTCCTACCGCCTACTTCTACCGCGCACTCAGTAATGATATTTCTGAAACTATTGTTCCTTGCCTCAAGGGTAATGTCGCCATCCTCAGTTAGAGCTGAATACCTATTCTGTAGCGAGATCCTGAACTCTTCTGCCCTCCCCCTCACCGCTAATTCGTTGATGGGTTTCTTTCTTACTAATCTGTTGCGTTCCTTCTTCAGATTTAGGCTAATTCGGGACCTCACCATCCTGTGGTCACTGCATCTCACTTTCCCGATTACCTCTACATCTTGCATAATGGCGGGGGTTGAACACATTATGAAGTCGATTTCATTTTTAGTCTCCCCGTTCGGACTTTTCCATGTCCATTTCCGGTTCTTTCGCTTGCTGAAGAAGGTATTCATGATTCGTAAGTTATTGCGCTCTGCAAACTCAACTAGTAACTCCCCCCTGCTATTCCTAGAACCAATGCCATAGTCACCGACTGCCTTGTCTCCTGCTTGCTTTTTCCCTACCTTGGCATTGAAGTCGCCCATTAGTACAGTATATTGCGTTTTTACTTTTCGCATTGCCGATTCTACATCTTCGTAGAAGCTTTCAACTGCCTGGTCATCATAACTACATGTAGGTGCATAGGCCTGTACAACCTTCAGTTTATACCGCTTATTAAGCCTAATTACGATGCCTGCCACCCTCTCATTAATACTATAGAATTCATCGATATTACCCGCTATATGCTTATTGACAAGGAAACCTACTCCTAGTTCTCGCCTCTCCGGTAAGCCTCGATAACACAATACATGCCCATTCTTCAGTACAGTATATGCCTCATTCGGCCTCCTAACCTCACTAAGTTCTATGACATCCCATTTCATACCTTCTAGTTCCTGTAAGAGCACTGATAAACTAGCTTCACTAGCTAGGGTTCTAGCATTAAACGTTGCCAGGGTCAGTTGCAGCGGTGGCGTAGCGGTAGAACATCCGCCTCGCATGCAAGAGGACCGGGGTTCAAATCCCGGTGCCGCGCAATTCTCCACCGGATCAAAAAAAAAAAAAATCCGCGTGTCGATGGAATTGCATAAACAGGTTTGGGGTGCGACCTGATGCCGGTGAACACCTCCGGCAACGCACTCCCTCACCAGAACAGGAGTTGGCCACCCTGGTGCAGTAATTGGCCACAACCTCTCATGATAAGCTCCACAAAACCCCGGCCCTCAGTCACCAGCGGCTGCGGAACAACTGACCACGGCGGCGGTCAGACCTGTGACGCAGCAGGGGGTGCTAAGAAAGCCTGGCTCCGGCTACAAATACATGAATATAAAAAAGCAGGTAATAAGCAATGTAATATAGAGTACATCTAATAGGCAATAATCGAGTTATACAAAGTATATATATTAGTAATAAAGTAGCTTTCTTCTACAGTGATGTAAGTGGCCAGTTATATCCTCTTCAGGCGCCGTGTCCCTGTATGAGACACGAAATTTCTGCAGCCTGCTTTCCAAAAAGGCACTGTAGAACGCGGTTTTGAATTTTTCCACATACGCGCCTTAAACCACCTTATTGGACAACTGGCACCATTTGGCACCACCTGAAATTGCTGCCTGAAAAGCGTGGACACTGATTTGTACTGCGGAGCTACCAGATTCTTGTTTTTATCACTTTGAACTGTTGAAGCTTTTCACTGACTGAAATATAGGAATTTATTTATTGGAGCGAAAAGCATGTGACTGTGAAATAATGGTTATAATTTTTTGTACCAGCGTATTCTGCCTTGCATACGCTTCCCAATCTTAGCGTACCTCTTCGGGTATTGGGCGCCTCAAAGCCGCGCCTCTACCGGCCCACCTCTTTTATGAGTGTTCGTCATTTTCTTACGTTATGCACCCTGCTGTGCAAAAAGGCAATAAAAGCGCCATTTGTGATGTCTCAGAACAGGCCAAACTCGACTTACTCATGAGTACCCTCTTAAGTCAAGACCAGAAAGTAGCCGCTGATGATAATTTCTCAGTTTCTATCTTTTGTATGTGCGCCAGCTGGATGGAGTAGCTGTGACATGCAAGTGCTGAGAACCTTCCACGGAAATTTATTTTGGCCATGACAGCCTTCCAAGCTGACGTTGCGAACAGCCTGATAGCGCGCCGCAGAAGGCCTCAAATATAGCTTTGTCGGCAATGTAGTGACTACCCAGAGCCTGTTGCGATGAAAATTAGACCGCATTTGCTACTGACAGCTACCATTGGACATGGCAGCTACAACCGCTGGCCGGAGCATGTCAACTACAACCTACTGGCCGACCTGCGCATCGCGCACTGTCCACAGGAGCGCGCTGCCGAAGAAATACCGCGTGGCCGGTGAGTAGGGACCGAAACAGCCGGTAGATGCCGCCGAAACTAACCCCCAAAGCAGCGTTTAACGAGCTTTCACAGTGCGTGCAAGCGAGCGGCGCGGAGTTCTGCGGAAGAATTTGTGGAACCATTATTTCTCATGAGCGATAGCTGTGGCAAGATAAAGGGATGGGCCAGTGAAATGAGAGTGGAAGTGTTGGGCTTAAGAGCTCCGGGGACATCTTCGAAGACATCTTCGTCGTCGTACTTTCCACGGACGTAGTTGCGTTTCTTTAGTTGATGTGAGATAGTAGTCCAATTGGAGCAGACTGCCAGTCTCCCTCCCGAGCACGTTCGTTCCTCCTTATTTGATATCTGCGCAGGCAGGCTGTGTTCAGTGCAATTAAATCTTTTCCGAATATGCGGGCTCGCTGTTTCCCCCTTCCGTTTCGCGTCATGCGCTTAATAAGCTTGCGAACACAAACTGTAGTGATGAGACTTTTGAAACTGCGAGATTTTCAACTTTAATGTATGCAACATTTGCGAAAAAAAAACCCTTTCTCAATGAGCTGAGATGCGAGTGGTCTGTTCAAGCAGCTTTAACAAATGATTCCGAATTATGTGTTGAAAAAAATGCGCCAGTGGTCTTTTATTGCACCATCATCAAGAAATGGGTGCTATACTTTCAGTACTTTTCGAGAGCAAGGTTTTTTGTCCAACACTTTTCTTTTTGTACATCGCTCAGTCAGCTGGCCAGTGAAGTTGTTGAGAATTGGCCTCATAAACTTTTGAGACACGAGCTTCATAAATCTCATTCTGTGCGACGAGCTGTTATCCGCGCAGGATTGAAACAATATATTTTTTGCAGCTGACAGCAGCACGACAGCTGTGACCCGTTTTAGTGGCTGTTTCACGAGCTCTGAAGCTACCCTAGAAGCTGCATTCTCTAGAGAGGTAACAAAACACACAAAAGCAAGGGTAGGGAGGAGAGCCCTCCTCTATCTATGCCGACTATCAGGGCAGTTGTCGATGAGACTGACGATGGAGCTCGTAGCTTGTCAATGCACCCCGTGCACTCAATGTTGCCTTGTATAGCTCTTACAAGAAATCCAGCCATCAGTACCAACGTGCTTGGCTTAAGGCTCTGTTGTGGAGGGACTGCAAAATGAGGAACGCAGTAAGAAAATGTAATAACAACTTTAAAATATTTCAGTACTGTGGCAACACATTCACCACAATTACACATTTTGAAGGCAGTGAAGAGACTACAGAGCCCTTGTAATTATGTACAAGCCAGGGTGAATTAACTAATGAAAACATGGGAATTGCTTTCCAACAAAGACCGCTGATATTGTATTGTGCACTTTCAGGAGCTTGAACAACTCATGTTTTCATTTACAGATGTGTGGTTCTTTAGAAGTGATTTATGAGTTACACTGACTAAAATATACTGAATACTTGGGTAGCGCTCCAATGCAGCCAGGTAAGGAAGCAGAAGGTTTCTGATGTTCTTTATTGGGGGTGGCCTTGCACTCAGTTTCGAAATGCAGATTCGATGCTGCCTCTAGAGTTGACAACCTCACCTCCGACATTGCCACTAGCTGAGGAGTGAACGATTCCCGTGACGAGGATATTCTGCAGAGCTGACCAAGCTGTGTGCGCATGTTTGATAGTTGCTTCCATTCAGCTGCCTGATTGGGGATAACAACGAATCCACATAATCGCTTGAAAACTTCCCCCTAAGAACAAAATGGAAGCTTGACTGCAACAGATGCTTTGCGCACAGAACAGTAGACATCGTTGTCACATTCAATGCCTCGTGCGTCTCTGCCGTAAAGATCTCTAGCTTTTGACTGGTGCCCTCCATCCATGATGCGAAGTACTGCAAGCACTCCGACTCCAGCCATGGAAGCCTGCGAAGTTGAAACAAAATGCATGACTACACATTTTCGAAAAGGCAGCAGAGCTTTCTTGGAATATATATTTACAAAACAAATTATTGTTTCAAAATGATAAGGGAGAATCACTTTTCACTGTTTCCCACATGGGTTTCACATGCCAGATAAGACTTAATATATATTGCGCGCTTTACCAACCACTGCATACCTCTCATCATCTGCACTGTAGAATGACATCCTCCAGGCATCCCTGCTCACTATGTGGAGCGTAGTGACCTTGACATTGTAGAGGGCAAACGATTTTATGCAGTCTCCATATATTCTACAGTGGGCAGACATTTATCGAATCCAGGAGCGCCAAGGCGATGCCCATGCTGCTGAAGGAACATGAGGATCGATGTGACTTCAAAGAAAAAGAAATACTGTAAGCATCTACAATGACTTCGACCCAATGCTTAATCTCAAGCTACAATTACGTATATTTAAGTGGCCCAATGGTTTATATCTTGCGCAAGGTTCATGAGAGTGTGGCACACATTTAATAATGGTGGAGCCATATAACGTTCACAAGAATCAAACAAATTGGTCAATACACACCTTACCTGCGGTGAGGAAATGTTAACGCCTCTGCTGACATTCATTTTCTCAGACTTGCTGGGCCCAAGATAGTTTTTGTTCTCAAGCATCGTACCACCTTGAAAGCACCTTGCCGTTCTTGTATTTCATACAGTGGCCTACAAAAATGAAAAGTGTTAAGAAATTGCAACAAATATTCAAAAACATGACAGTTTTGTGCAACCTTGAATAATCTGGAATGATCAGTTTTCCTTTGTATCTGTAGATCCTCTTTTTATCCAGAAACTCTGACCTGATGCTCTTCAAGACATGAAAGAAGTCAAATGACTGACAACTGCCGACTTCAATCAAGAGGGTGCCTACAAGAGATGTTTAAAATACAGCAGTTAAGCTTCAACATGCAAATAATGTTTTCTTTTATACATATCTACCGAAAATCAAGTACAACAAAGGACGTAGTCCACAAATATTACCAGTAACACATGCATTACATGGGACGTTAAATGGCCATACTCACGTGACGACAGGTCGCATAGGGCCATTTGACAAACTTGAAAAAACAATTGAGTTGTTTTGATGGTTTTCCGCAACGGGTCGCACCACAGGAAATCCTGCATCATCTACTGCTGCCATTATTCTGAGAGCAAGACGTTCAAGCTGATCACCTGTTAAGGCCATGCTAAAATATTCCCCAACTGGTAGCCGGCAAAAAAAAACAGTTGCAAGAAATTGGCAACCCTTTAGTTCCTTCGAGATGTTGAAAACATCAGACCAATTACCTACCAATCTAAAAACACAGCTGATAGTTTTATATACATGTAATGAGTGGCCAAACAAACAAAAACAAAACAAAGAAGGTACGTCGCCAATTCATCTTGCAGGCCAAAGTCTTCTTACACGCCTTCCAAAGTATCCTGGCCGTGAACAGCTTGTGATACGTGGTGGCTTGCTTTAGCGACATTTCATCCATAACCAGTAAGCCACACCGTGCTTGCACAGACTAACACATAAACTTAGATAACCCTTTCAGGTACTAGTACAAATGTTTTACCTCTTCAGAGTACTGTCTTACCTACATATTAAGCCGCTGCTTGATAACAGGTCACACAACTTCTCCTGTGTACGCGCCTATATATCGCTTCAACGTTGATCTGCAAGGTAGCTTCAGCACATTAGTCTCTCTGAGGAGTTGGTAGCACGATGGCGATTTAGCATGCAAAACCACGCGGTTGCGTATGGTCTCCTCAAGCCAGTGACCCTTCACTACACTAAAAAAAAAAACAGCTGATCTTCTATAAATAAGGCTTCTTCGTCATTTTGTTCCACTTTCTCTTGGAAGTGCTCAAAAATTGTCAAGATCAAGTTTCATAACAAACGCGATGTTTAATCAATGCGATAATTAATACCATAGCTGAAAGACAAGGTTCGTGGTTTTAAACACGGCCTCTGTACTTTTATTCTCTATTTTTCAGCAAGAAAACGTCTTCTAGCAGCCTCAAATTACTTCAAAAAAAGAAACAAATTAAACACAAGTGTGGCTAAGAACATGTCTTTATTTCTCATTATTCAGTTCATGCATTCAACTTTCTAAATAAAAACCATTTGCCCGCATTAAAAGTGGTGAAAAGGAGAATAATTGAAGACGAGAAAATACTCAAAAAAAGAGCAGGTACCTTTGTTCCGTATATACCGCAAGAGTAAGCCATCAGCTGCTTCAGGGAGCTGTCGTAGTTGCCCGCTGGTACTGTGCTGGGTGTGCTCAGACATTGACATATCTGGATGCACTGGTCATCATTGCGCTGGGCGTCCAGGAGCTGTTGCTTATAGCTTAATGTTCCCCAGGTATCTTCAGGCACTGCTACAGCCAGGACTGCAGGTGTTGGCTCCCTTTCTCCGGGAAGTGGAGCTCTGGACAGGGCG